>JAPEKO010000024.1:56022290-56033639 GCA_027576075.1 Cathorops hypophthalmus
CCACATAACTTTCATTCCCCTCCCAAAATGTGCAATATTTCCATATAACTTTCCCCTCTTTTAATAATCCAGGAACATCACTCAGGACTAGCCTTTATTTTATTACTGCTATTTAACATTTGCTCTCTCCTTCTGTTTAATACTTGTATTTAAAATTTTGTGCCTATAACTTTTTTCTTCTCCCCCCCAACGTATTGTATAGCGTTTCTATATTTTATATTTTTATTATAATGTTTTATTTTCTAATCTGTTGACTGAGCCCTGCACAAAATTTCCAATGTGTCTGAACTGTTGGTTTATGCACAAATGGCAAATAAAAAAACCTTGACCTTGACCTATACAATAATACAACAGCCTGCAGTTCATTATATTATGAGGGTATTCCAATCAGGAACCACAGAGACTGGTTTGTTTGAGAACAACCTGCTGATACAAGACCTGCTCAAGCGCAAGTGAGAGTGCTTTCAAGCCTTCCTCCAAAAAGACACACCAGAGAACCGCAAACACTACAGCTCATCCTGCAGCCAGTGCCAGCGAAAGCTGCATTGTATATAGAACCAGTGGTGGTTAGACAGAGCTGCTGAAATTGAGTCCTGTGCCCAGTGCCATGATTCCTGCAGCTTTGTTGAAGCCCTCCATGTAGTCTTACAGCGTAAGACAGGTGGAACTAACCCTATCAACTCAGCAGATAGAGTCCACCTATCTGAACCTCAAGACATCTTGGAGAGAACACTTCAGTACACTCCTAAACCAGCAAGGCACAGCAAACATGTCAGTCTTAGATGACATTCCCTAGGAGGCCATCCAGGAGCTCGAGCATGAACCAACTCTGGATGAAGTTGAAAAGACATTGCAACAGCTGAAACCAGGTAAAGCACCAGGTCCAGGTGGCATTCCTGCAGAAGTCTTGAAGGCTGGAGGACCCCTTCTCTTAAATGAATTGCACAAACTACTGCTGACCATCTGGGCAGAAGAAAGGGTGCCAAAAGAGTTTAAAAATGGCATAATCGTCAAGCTGTTCAAGAAGAACTGTCATTTTATTTGTGGTAATTACCCTGGCATAACACTGCTAGCCATGGTCAGAAAGCTGTATGCACACATCATCCTCAACAGGATTTGGCCATCAATTGCTCCATTCACCCCTGAGGCCCAGTGCATTTTTCAACCAGGACGCTCCACCATAGACATGATGTTTGCCCTCCGCCAATTACTGGAGAAAAGCTGTGAACAACACCAGGAACTGTACCTGATATTTGTTGATCTTGTCAAAGCATTTGACACTGTAAACAGAGAGGTCCTGTGGCAACTACTACTGCACATCAGAATACCACCGAAAGTAGTTGACATCATCTGCAGTTTCCATGAAGGAATGCAAGCCCAAGTCTTAGTAGACGGGGATATGACTGAATCTTTTGAGGTTTCATCTCGATTGAGACAAGGATGTGTCCTGGAACCAACCCTGTTTATCCTCTACTTCTCCTTTGTGTTACGCCACACCCACAAGTCAATGGAGAACTTTGGAGTAGATATCAGATACAATCTTGATGGCCAGTAGTTCAATCTTAGATGACTAAAGACCAAATCTACCAAGGTTGCGAGGTTGGATGATTTCCTGTTTGCAGATGATGCTGCCCACAGTACAAAACAGCTCAATCATTTCAAAATGTGGCCACTGCTATCAATAGGACATGCAGTGACTTTGGTCTTACAATCAGTAAGCCAAAAACAGAAGTGATGCACTTCCCGCAAAATGATCTTGTCCAACCTAGTACCATCGATGATCATCAGCTAACACAAGTGGCGAACTAACTGTTGATGCATCATTGGATGCAGAAATCAAGAGATGACTGGCCAGAGGAGCAGCTGCATTTAAGTCACTCACAACTAGATGCTGGACCTGGAGAGGCTTGACTATAACAACCAAAGTGGCAGTATACAAAGCCACGGTATTGCCCTGTCTTTTGTATGGGAGCAAAACATGGAGCACCCTCACCCTACACATCCATCTATTAGAAATGTTCCATCAAAGGTTACTGAGGCAAAATCTGAAGAGCCAGTGGTGGCACCACATTACCAACACAGAAGTGCTACAAAGAGCCAAGACAACAACCATAGAGACCATGGTATGCAGCAACCGCCCCCATTGGTTAGGGCACGTCTGCAGGATGCCTGATTACGGAATCCCAAAGCAGCTTCTCTTTGAAGAGCTTGCCCATGGAATTAGATTTCATGGACACCCCAAGAAGCAGTGGAAAAGCTGCGTGAAAGAGGATTTAAACATATTTGGCATCGGTGATGACTGGTACAACACCACAGCCAACAGATCTGTGTGGAGAGACCACATTCACAGTGGAAAGACCTTGCCCAAGACGAGGCTACAATGGCGCTTGGAAGAGAGATGTCAGCAGCGCCACCGAAGAGCCACCCTTGATCAGAAATTATGGGGACCATAAGAAGAAGACCATGACCCACTATTAATTGAACTTAAAGAGTTCATTACACTGAGATTGTTAATCACATACTATAATAATGGAAAAAGGAATATTGGTTGTGATCAGAACAGAAAATAATGCATAATTAACTCAAAATAATGAAATATTAATTTAAAATAATGAAATACTATCTTGAAATAACAGCATTCAGTCAATTTAAAGGGATGTGAAGTTAAGACATTATGAAGTTAAGATGTGAAATAAAAAAAAATCTTGAAATTATAAGCTATTAATTTGAATGGATTTCATAAATAACAATAAGTTTATTATTTACATAAATATATAGATAGATGTAATTTATTGATCAAAAAAAGGAAATTTGGGTGCTACAGTAATGTATATAAAAGTGAATTACTTTTACTTACTCAAAGACTCCATGTACACCAACAAAGACATCTTGGGGAAAAAACAACAACAGTGTGGCCAGAAAGACTCACAATTTGTTAGGGTTCATGTGAAAAACATTCAGTGGTGTGTGGGATATGTGGATTATTGTTTAGGGATACTATCCTATTTTCTCACTGAGTGACTCGGGACAAGGTTACATGCTGGAGGGAGGCATTGTAGAGTCTGATGGCAGTGAGCCCACAAAAAGAACATTTCCCAGAACACCTTGGCAAAATGAACTCACTGTACTCACCTGAATCAATATTCAGATGTGGTATATAATAGAAGTAATATATTCTAAATCCTGAGGCATGGCTTATACATACTTAGCATTGCATAACATGTCAGACCTGCATTTCCACTCCTCTTCAAATCCACTTCTGTTATTGGTCCTAAAGAGACCTCTTGGTGGGAGAGAAATTACCAGATTGCTAGTCTTTATCCTATAAAGGTTGACACATACTGCATTCCATAAAGCACCCAGTGACTTCATCAGGAGAACGAACGAACGAATATTAATTAATTAAAAATAGTGAGTTCATGAAAAAGGCCCTTTATTAACTGTCTTATCTCATCAGGTGCTGACTGGTACACTTCTTTCAAAACACAAATCTTTGACTTATTTATAACCCATGTAAATTTTCTTTGGGTTGTGCTTGAATCAGGCACACAAGGCAGCATTATGCAGTATGGTGCAGAAAATAGTGTTCTTTATTTTAGAAGTGAGGTGTGAGTGAAAGTTTGTGTGGGGAGCTCTTGGTGCTGTGGTGGTGATTACGGGAATGAAGTGGCTGGCTCTTGCTGGCTGGAGTGATGCTGAGATGTCTAAAGGAGCACATCAGCCATGGCAGGCATGATTCCCTCATCCTCGCTGTCTGAAGGCACAAAAAACAGGTATTTGTGAGTGAGGGCTTACTTCCTTCTGTTTGAGAGCAGTGTCATTTTATATTCCCTCAGGGGCTCATAGAAGGTAAATTATTAGCACGTTCCAGCTGTGCAGAGTCAGCACAGCCTGTCCTCTGGAAATGCGTGTGCTGTTGGTCCACAATGTCGATGATGCTGACATCCTGAAGCAGATCATAGCAAGGAGAACAACGCTGTCCCTTCAGCACCACCAAGGAGTGCTTGCCTGTTTGGACAAATG
Organism: Cathorops hypophthalmus; assembly: GCA_027576075.1. NCBI lineage: Eukaryota > Metazoa > Chordata > Actinopteri > Siluriformes > Ariidae > Cathorops > Cathorops hypophthalmus. Next base: position 56,026,314 of record JAPEKO010000024.1, read on the forward strand.
TGCCACTGGTATGTTGCCACAGTACCCACCCTTTCTGGAAAGGCCATCAATGTTGCTGTGATGAGCCCTAGGTACAATGTGTTGGACCTGAAACAAGAAGTCCTTAAGAGAGTGAAACCACCTAGTTACTCTACTGTTGGAGCCTTTGGTGCAGGACATCCACCAGAGCAGTGAATGGTCCAGTGTGAAGTGACCGGTGTGATGTGGCATCCTGTCAGGTAATAGTGCAGTTCCTCTACTGCCCACTTAATGGCCAGGGCTTCTCATTTGATGGCAGCGTAGCTCTGCTCAGCTGGGGTCAGCTTATGGCTGGTGAACACGATGGGGATTTCCTCTCCAATGAAGACTTGAGACAGAACAGCACCCAGGCCATCTCTGAAATGGAGGCTGAAGTCTGGGTTTCTCAGCAGTGGGAAACTGGTCAGTGTTGTCTTCAAGCTCTGGAAAGTCACAGTGTCCTCACTCCAGACCTTCTCTGTCTCACTTTTTCTGGCAAGATCTGACAAGGGGAAAGTGAAAGAGGAGAAATTAGGGATGAATCATCTGGCAACCCCAAGAAGGAACACACCTGGCAGTTGGTAGTAGGACAGGGATAGCTCTTGATGGCTTCCACTTTTGATTCCTGTGGCTTTAGGAGCCCCCAGCCAATGCAACAGCCAAGGTACTCTGCCTCTGTGAGTCCCAGATGATGATTATGTGGTTTAGTGGTCAGTCCAGCTCTGCAGAATTCAGACAGCACCTCCCTGAGATGGTGTAGGTGGTCCCTGCCAGATGGTGGAGTGGACGACCACATTATCAATGTAGATAGCTGCATACTGGTGGTGGAGCCATAAGACAACATCCATGAGCCTCTGAAACATCACTGGGGCTACATGAAGGCCAAAGAGGAGGACTCTGTACTGCAAGTGCCCACTGACATTGCTGAAGGCAGTCTTCAGCCTAGCCATCAGATGTCAAACATACCTGCCATAGACTGTGTCAGGTCCAATGTGTATATGAATCCCCCCAGCCTTACAACAAGGTCATCCACACATAGCAAGGGGTAGCTGTTGAACTCAGAGATGGCATTCAACTTCTTGAAGTCATTGCACAGCCAAAAAGACTTCTGCTGTTCGGCATGACAATGATCAGGCTGGACAAATGGCTGGTGGATTCCTTAATGACCCCTTCCTGAAACATCTTTGTCACTTCCTTCTCAATAACCTGGCAGCATGCCTTTAGAAACTGGTAGGTCTGTTGCCTGAAGATAGTGTGAGGAGGGACCTTTATATCATATTGCACAAGGCAAGTCTGCTTAGGCGTTGCTGAGAACACATCTCCAAACCAATCCCCCAACTCCTTGTTGTTGCTGGGTGAGGGTTAGGTCCTCCTCCACATGGACCCACTCATCCAAAGAGAGACAGGAGCCACTATGAGAGCATGATGGGCCTCAACACAACATTTCAAAAAGTTAACATGATATAATTTTGTTGTTGTACTCTTACCAAAATACTGCAAGTGGTAGTTGACTGGATCTACTCTCTCCATGATGGTGTAGGGGCTTTGCCAATGTGCCAGGAACTTTCAGCTTCTCTGGGGATGAGCATGTGGTCACTTAAACTCCCTGGGCTGAATGGGGCAGTTATAGGTGCAGCTTTGCTCATCCTGGGCCACTTGCAGATGTTCCCTGACAATGGACAGAACTTTGTTACTCTGAGCCTGCATGTCTTGGGTGTACTCAATGACAGACTGATAGGGTGATGGCTGCTCCACCCAGGCCTCTCTGGTAATGTTGAATGTCGAGTAGGTCCTTGGGCCTCCTATCAAACAGGAGCTCAATGGGGTGAACCCAGTGGATGTCTGAGGAGACTCTGAAATGGCACAGAGGATAGAGCGCAGGAGTAGATTACAGCCTCCACCCTCTTGGTCCACCATCCATTGAAGTATCCTCTTCAGGGTTTAGATGAATCTCTCCACCAGACCATCTGTTTGTGGGTGGTAGACACATGGCTACATGTGTTTAATCTGCTGTAATTGACACAAGCCAGCCTTCAACTTGTTAAGAGAGTGCATGCCCTGTCTGGTGAGCAGATCCTTTGAGATTCTCACCCTGTTGAACAGGAGGACCATTTTTTTGTGCAACGTTCTTTGATGTGGCTTCATGGAAGGGGATGGCCTCAGTGCACCTCACTGCATAGTCCACCAGTACAAGAACATATTTGTGCTCATGGGCAGACTTGGGCAGTGGCCCTACCAGGTCCATGCCCACCCACTCAAATTGGACATTGATGATGGGCATTATAATAAGGGGTCTGGTGTTGGCTTGTGTTGGGATGTCCTCTGACACTGGGGCCACTGCTGGAGAAAGTTAGTTACCTCAAAATTGCCCCCAACTAATTGGGTGTGCCTGTTTGGAGGCATTTGTTGTCAGTACGTTGTCAAACCTAGTAACAATTCCCAGAATGTGTAAATAATCCTCTCTCTCTCTCTCTCTCTCTCTCTCTCTCTCTCTCTCTCTCTCTCTCTCTCTCTCTCTCTCACACACACACACACACACACACACACACAGAGAGAAAGTGATACTCTTCATATGTCTTTCTTGCTTATTCTCCCTCAGAGACTGATGGTATTAATAATTTCACTTCTGTGAAGTCCAACTTTTTAATGATATCCAGCTTGGTAAAGAATCACAAGTTAAGGTTTCACTAGCAATCTTTAATGATTAAATTTATCAGAAGGATTTTTTTTTTCAGGAAAAAAGTAAAATTTATGCAATTCTGAGAAATTCCCATTCTGTCATAGTCAGCTTTTCTAATCATTGCAATAACAATCTACCCCTTTGTTCATGACCCTTTTCTTTTTATCTCTAGCTCTTTTTTTGTTTGATTTATATAATTTTACCAGAATTAATGAGCTATTGAAATGCCTCAACAATAAACCTTTTTATTAAAAGTTTGATGGATATAACAAGTGACTACAATCCACTGCCTGTAGCAGCCTCACCTGATTCATCAGAACAAATGCCTGTATACCTGTATGGATATCACTGTAAAGATAAACATTCAATGAATACTGTGAATTCAGGAGTTTTAGATTCAAAACTCTGGCAGATGGCCCAGAATTTGTGATTAATTCATCAAATTAAGAGCTATTACTTATCAGATGGTTCAGAGTGCAACATCAGTCATACTTGAAAAACTGCAAAAGGGTGTAAATTTGGTATTGCTCTTAGGAATATGAATGAAAGTGAGCTATCAAGTGATCAAACATGAGAGCACTCACATCTTGAGTGTTGGCCAAGTAGTTAAGAGTGACCACAATTAAAACAGGAAGAGTGTATCATCAACTTTGCTGAGTTTGATTAGATGCTTCCATTTGGATATGAATATTTTCCTCATCAAGGAAATAATTGTTTTATGAATAACCACATCGAACTTTGCATACAAAATGCAAATCACTGAAACTGTACTTATAGCATTGTTAATAATTTGCCTGCTCTATATGTTTTTCACTGTTGACATAATGTGATTTTAATTTTGGTTCATAGTTTATTATCTGTGTTATAGCTAAAATACCTTAATAGGTCCAAATAATTGAGTATCCACAGATTGTATACCTATACAAAAACTAGGACTATAATTACATCTTTCCTTTCATAGTTTCCCATTTTGGCAAGGAATGTAAGAGACTTGTTCAGATTAATCATGACACATTGCTGCGAGTAAATGTAGGAACCGTCAACTGTAGGAGCTGTATTTTTAATTATATGAGCAAGTTCCAATCATTATCTCTGAATAATTTCGCTTCATGTGATTCCACCTGGTTAAGATTTTTAAGTCAAGAGAGAAAGTGAATGTGACAGCTATGATACCTCCAGAGAAATAATTTAAATGTCACATGAGCTAACAGTGATTTTATGTATTGTATATTTAACAGTCCATTATTCTGTTAAAATATCACAATTCTGTCACCAAAGCCTTCTATTTGCTTAGTTTTTCCCCAACACCTGCTCAGCATCCATCCTGGTCACACATCTTGATAATTTCTTAATCTTCTTAATCTTCTATAAATGTATAATCCCACTATCTTGTGTCACACAGAGGAAGAATGAATTCTGTTTTGAGTCTGACTCCTGTGAAGGCTTCTTCATCATGTCAACTCAGGGGAGGTTTTCTTTGCAGCTGTTGCTGTTGGCTTGCTCATTAGAATGTCTACTGTTAAAATTTGCTAGCCAAATACAATTTTACTGAATTGAATCATTATTGCAACCTGTGTGTTGTTTGTTTATTTCCCAGCTCCTAGCAATTTTTAGTATGTTTGGATTTTCACCCTAACTGGTGGATTTGTCTCTATGTGGCCCTCAGCGGTACGGTCATGCAGCTCTACCCAGTTGGTGCGGAGCTAGAGTTACTGTCTGTGTGTTCTCCTATGTCCATGGGGGTTTATTCCAGGTTCTCTAATTTCCTCCCACCTCCCAAAAAACATGGTGTTTGGTGGTTTGACTGCTTTTAATTGCCTAGGTGCAAATAATTGTGCAGATGTCAGTGTGCATTTTGCCCTGCATTAGACCAGTATCCCATCTAGGGTGTATTCTCAAGTCATGCCCAATATTCTTGAGACTCAGGTAGGTCTGCCACTACCCTGACCGAGATAAAATGGTTACTGAAGATGTATTAGTGTGTGACGTGATTCTGGGATGACATTTGGTCAGTGTGTGCCCTAGTACAGTATGAGTATGTTAGCATGCTATGTCAGCTGTTTTATTATTATGTATAATAACTAATGCAAGTATTTTTTTTACTTGCATTAGTTACTGTCTATTTTGGTGTCAAGCATACTACCTGAACTGCAGCACTGAACAGCTCAGTGAATTAATGACTGATTAAACTCCTGAAGGACCTGCTATTTAACTAATCAGAGTCAGGAAACATTAACCTGCCCAGTGCTGAGGCCCTGCAGACCAAAAATTTATACCACTGTCTTAGAACTAAGGTCCTAAAGCTTCCTGATCCCACATGTGTCACTTCTGATTATTCAGTCAATAGCTGAATTATGTTTTTGAGGAAAAACTCAATGTGAACAAATGGCCTGTTGCCATTTGGCCACCTACTTAGCATTTTTAATTTAACCAACTTGTTATGGATTGCTACAGACTTTCTCTCTGGGGAAGAAACACTCTCGCATTTTCTCTCTGTTTCTTTAATGGGGGGGGGACTAAACTAACAGTGCCAGTATAGATAAAATGAACAGAGTACATGACATTAAATTGAAAGGTCACAAGCAGCTGATTGCTTCCAGCTGCCTCCAACAGACTTGTTCTTCTTAAGATGAAACATGTAGGAAGGCATAGTAGAATCTGTGTCACATCCTGGAGTAGAAGATTCCATCAGGTGTAATGAACCCTCATTAGAGTAATGTATCCAGATGCCCTCTTAAGGTATGTGTTTCATGAAGAACAAGAAATGATGATGATGATTAACCTTATGTAACACTGTTTGAGGCTCATATTTGTAAGACAGGAAATACAATTCCAATGTTGGATGTAGGAGATACAATAGCAATAGCGGGTATTGTTCATACTCTGATGGTCAGAATTATTTTTCAAGCAAGAGAATATTGAGCTACTAATTATGATGATAATATGATGAGCTACTAACACCCAGAAATTCCTCATAATAAGATATCGGTTCACTCCAAAGTAAAGTCTTTTCAAATTTCTTAAAGTTGTTTGGCTTTGTTAAGCTTTCACTATTTTGCAGATACAATAATACAAGTGGTGTCTCAATTATATTTCAAAAGAGTACCAACGCAGATTGACATATATATTTTATGACTGTGTGATTGTAATCTGGATTAAATCAAAAGGCAAACCAGAATAACGAGGAAGAAGAGCGAGTCTAAGTCCCATTAATTAATAACTGACATATCTCAAGGATATATGGTTACATGTCACTTCCTCTCACTGTACACTATCTTGTTGAGATCCTTCATACAATCTCATGACTCATAACAATGGTACATCTATGAGTTATTTTTACCTGTCCTTCTCTCTAGAGGACTCCCAGTTCTTCTTACTGGTGCAGTTAAAAATGTGGACCAAATTGATGCAGAAATAGCATCTTCTATTTATTTATTTGCCTCTGATTATGTACACATGAACTTTCTTTTTCCACATTTTTCACATTTTAGGGGTTTCATAGTTACCAAAATTGATTTTGAATATGAATCAAGTTGCACTTTGACTTATTCCAACACTTGTCTTTTACTGTAGCTCTCTTTGTTCTTACTAAAACTATCTTGCATTGTATTTTGTCTATTGCTGAAAACTCACTTCTACAGCAGTTATATGGCTGTCGGTTAATTTAAAAATATTCTTGTATCTTGCTTTTTTATCATTCATTTGACAAATCATTAATTTGCCAAATAACATCTTTGTAGGTCTTTTAAGTACTAGTCTATTTTCCTGATTCACTTCTAGTTTGCTTTCTGGTTCATTTACTGTAGAACTTCACTCATCTTCTGTGTAGTTTTGAAGTCTTGCCAGCCAGCTGAAGTTCTGATTGTTGTTCTTCCTGACTTTTAAATGACCCTTGCTATGTTCCTTGATATCATCTTTGAATGGTCTTTTTGCTCATGCTTGCCTTGACTACCAGTGGATCAACCATTTCCTGCATGATTTCATTAAAGTAGTGGAAAATCCCCTGAATTAACCTCATGTACACGGGTTCTCTCTCTCTCTCTCTCTCTCTCTCTCTCTCTCAAGTTGCTGTGATTACAATGCAAATAGTGTTCATCATTCATTCATATTCAGTAACTGCATTGTTCTAGTCAGGGTCATGGTGGTCCAGAGATGATCCCAGGAACACTGGGCTTGAGGTGGGAATGTACCCTGGATGGAACCCAATCGAATGCAGGGTACCAAACACACACACACACACACACACACACACACCTAGGATAACTTCACATAACCTAGAGTAACTTAGCATCACACTTACCAGAATATTATTAGAAGGTGGTTGGAAACCAGACAACCGAGAGGACACAGAAAGAAGTCTACATTTCACACAGGCAGTAACCCAAGTTTAGAACCATGGACACTAGAGGACTGAGACAAAAACATTACCCAAAGTGAATAATAATGATAATGTAAATTAAATAATGATAATGATAATGTCAAAGAAAATACAAATTTACAGTATATAAGACCTTGTATAAATAAACATCATAATTATAATTATCATTACATATTACAGGTCAAGGGTGGCATGGTGGTGTAGTGGTTAGCGCTGTCGCCTCACAGCAAGAAGGTCCTGGGTTTGAGCCCCATGGCCAGCGAGGGCCTTT
>JAPEKO010000024.1:56115085-56129398 GCA_027576075.1 Cathorops hypophthalmus
TTTTTAGATTCCGTCACTCACACTTGAAGAGCACCTATGATAAAAATTACAGACTTCTACATGCATTGCAAGTGTGAGAACCAGCAAAATCGGCAGCGTATCAAATACTTGTTCTCCCCACTGTAGGTGCAAACTTATAACCTGGGCACCCACAACCCCAGCCACTAGCCACCCTGGCACACAGTGTACCTACCATCTACTGAGAACCAAGTGGCCCAACATGCTGACAGATATTCATCAATAGATTTCCATAACTTCCCTTAGTCCAATGGGAATACACTAATCATCATGTTTATTGATTGTTTTTGCAAGTCCCTGCACCTAGTCCTGGCCTACCCACTGCTTTGGAGAAAGCTCATCTTTAAATCTTTAATTATTTTTTCCTTTATTTTGGAATCCCTGAGGATATTGTAAGTGACCAGGATGTACATTTCACCTCCCATATGTGGTTGAATTTCATGGAGAAGGTGGGGGTATCTGTGAATCTCACAGTTGGGTCGCCTGGACCACCCACAAGCTAACGGCCAGGTTGAGAGGGCAAATCAGGAAATAGGATGCTTCCTCTGCACTTTCTGCTCACAGAATTAGGGAGACTGGGCACAGTTCCTCTTGTGGGCAGAATATGCCCTAAATTCACTTTGTCACTCTGCCATGTTATTCACCCCATTCCAGTGTACTTGGTTACCAGCCACTTCTGTTCCCCTTGAAGGCCAAGCACACTAACTCACTGCAGATGACCACTAGTTTAGATGCAGTGAGCAGGTGTGTATTCACCAGCTTCTGGAACATGTAGCTATGAGATAAAAACAGTTTGCCAACTGTTGCAGGGGAGAAAACCCATAGTACAACTCTGGTGATTGGGCCTGGTTGTCCAGGACCTCCAGAATACATGGGTGTAAGAAACTCCATGCCAAGTACATAAGTCCCTATACAATCCTGCAACACATTAACAATGTAACTTACAAGCTAGACCTGCCATGTCACTGCAGTGCCTCCCCATCATTTAATCTTTCACACCTCAAGCATTTCATTCCTGGACCATTAGCCTCAGAATTCCCCTCTACCATACTTCTCAAACCCCTCTACATGGATGGCCAGCCTTCATATATTGTCAAGTCCATCTTGAACTGCTGCAGAAGGGAAGGTCTGGTAGGAAGGGAAGGAGGGAAAATTGAATACCTCATCAAGTGGGAGGGCTATGGTATAGAAGAACATAGCTGTATTCTGGACCATGACACCCTTGACCCCCTTTTCCATCCAGAATTACATACACAACACCCAGATAAACCAGGGCTACATTCATGTGGCCCTCAATATAAAGATCTACTCCCAGAGTAAACTGCTCAGGGGGCTCTGTCATGCCAGTGCCAGAATCTGTCTTGAACTTCACTTCCCAAAATACACAGCATCCTACAAACATGGCCACCATGGACTGCAACTCCAGCAACCGCCCTCATTTTCATATTCATAGTCATCTGATTACTGATCTCTCTCTCTCTCTCTCTCTCTCTCTCTCTCACACACACACACACACACACACACACACACTTGTCTCGAAACTCAAACACTTTATTTACAGACTCTTTCCAGGGACATATTTATGAAGTAAACACTCGCTGTGATTTTGCCTGACTTTACCATGCCTTTTGTTGTTGTGTTGCCATTCTAGTTAAGACTTTGTTTTGCAACTTTAATTAATGTACAGTATTTTGTTCTTTACCTTTTATATCATGTTATCACATCATCTCCTATTTCTTCCTGTCCCTGACTTTGAGTTTGATTCATGTTTTGGATTTGTCTGTCTTATTTCTTAATAAATTCTTAAACTACAGATGCATTCACCTCCAGCTCAAACCTGAAAACATGCAGCATACTAAACAGACCAGAAAAGGATACAGATTATTAATAAATATTCAACAAAAGACATTTAACTCAGAAGAATTTAAAATAAAAAAATACAATAAAGGATTAGATGTAAACAACCATTTGTGAAAGTAACCAAAAAATGCAGAAGTGAAAATACAGTGTCTATGTAGGATCTGACGAAATGAAAAGAAAATGGCTATTGTTTGCAAGGCAATAGAGAATACTATTAATATTGTACTGTAGTGCAGGGATGCTGTTGGCACACCTTGTTGTGCTGGCTTTGAAGGGCCTACGTCTTCTTTATTCATAGGGAAGTTGCTGGAAGTGGTGATGTATGGGCTGTTAAGGGTCAGCTGTAATCTTGCATCATGTTTAGTGACCCCATTGTTGTAAATGGCTGGAAGCATTGGCAGACGATATCAAATGATCCTCTCTACTGTCCTGATTATGCTTTGGAGTTGTCTCACTCATTGTCTCACTCTTGTGTGGAGGATCCAAACCATATGGATATAGATAAAGTGAGGATGGACTCAATGATTGCTGTGTAGAACTGGAACATCAATGCCTATGGCAGGTTGAACTTATTCAGCTGCCTCCAAAAGAACGCTTTCTGCTGTGCTGTCTTGGCTATGGAAACCATGTTCAAGGTGGAGTCAAGGAACTTGAGGGATTCCACATTAGAAACCATAGAGGTTTCCCCAAAGTTTTTTTTAGGTATTTGATACCAGCTGGTTGTGAATGCAAAAGGACATCAGCTACTGATCTTCCTTCCTATAAACTGACTCATCAACATTGGTTATGATGCCAACCATGGTGATGTCATCCACAAACCTCAGGATCTTTCATTCATTTTATGTTATTTAACCTTTATTTACCCAGGGAAGTCCTACTGAGATTAAGAATCTCTTTTTTCAAGGGAGACCTGGCCAAGACAGGCAGCAGCATGAATAAAATACGGAGTTACAAAGAGAAACACTGTAGAAAACAAAATTAAAAATAAATATTTTAAGATTTTGGTTTCATAATGAGGTGAGCTAAAAACAGTGACATCTTAACAAACTGGCCTCCAGTTCTTTCATTCTGGATTTAAAATCATTTAGTGAGATTAAGTCAATAAGCTTAAAGTCCTTCTACAGTATGTTCCATGCTGCAGGTACAGAATACACAAAAGCCCTTTTTCCAATTTCTGTGTGAGCATTTGGAACAGAAAGCATAAATAAGTTTTGAGAATACAGACAGTACCGTCAGCTACTTTTCTACATAATATAGACAGATAAGTAAGAAGGGAGCAGACCCAGACTCACCTTATATATAAAAAGGCACCAGTGACAGAATCTACAGGTGGCCAGAGCAGGCCATCCTACCCAAGAGGATAAATCACAGTGATGATTCAGAGCTTTACAATTTGCAATACACCTCAGGGAAGCATGGTAAGCTGTGTCAAGCATTTGAAGATACTGAGCAGATAATAATGAAGATAATAAGTATGCATTTATAAAACATCACCATAGTCAGAAACGGATTAAAAAAAAAGTGGCAGTGACAATATGCTTTTTTCCATTAAAAGAAAAGCACAACTTATTTCAGAAATAAAAACCCAATTTTAGCCTCAGCCTTTTTACCAGATGCTGCACATGTGGCTTAAAAGTGAGTGAGTCATCAATGAAAATACCCAGATATTTATATGAATTAACGACCTCAATTTTACATCCCTCAAGAGTGACCACTAAGGGGATAGTTTATGGTCTATTCCTTGAAGTACTAAACAGCAGAAGTTTGGTCTTATCTGAATTAAAAGCCAGTTTCAGCTGAATCAGGGTATTTTAGACAAGACTAAAAAGCCTTTTGCAAATATTCAATGGCCTGTACAAGAGTTGCCGCACAGTGTCAGTAACAGCACTGAAAACCTGAATTCGGAGCAGCCTCCAAACACGGCCTCTCCAGAATACAATTCCCAAACACCACAGTGCCCCTCATCTCCAGAGTATTAACAAGTATGCTTATCTCTTGTTAGTTTGCAATCACTCCCCTATATAAGCTCAGTAGCCACAAACACACATCATGAAGTATCATTCTGCATCCCAACACCTGACCTTACCAAGCCTTCTGACTTTCTGCCTGACTACTCATGTTTAGACTCTGTTTACATTTATTTCCTGACTCTGTTTCCTTGCCTGCCCTCTGATATACTGTTCGCTGATTGACCGACCCATGTCCGTCCCTGACCACAACATCAGCTTCCTGATTTGGATTTGTTGACAGTTTGTGACGCACCCGCTTTCCTCTGCACTTGCATCCATAAGTGTTTGCACTCTGACAGGATACTTCACCAGCTATAGATGCAGCAGAGGAAGTGAAGCAAACTGCACTTAACACTCAGGGACGATTGTTAGGAGAGCACCAGCAGATGATTAGTGATCTTAACACCAGAATGTCACAACTCACTGCTGTCATAATGCAGGCCATCCTGACACACCCCTCTGTTTACTGACAGAGCCCTCCCCAAGAAGCTCCATCTGGGAGCTGAATTTTTCCTAGGGCACCCTCTACTTCATGATGCTGGTTTGTGTGGATGTTGAGCATGAAATTCTTGTTTGAGAAGAGGGTCTAGGATGTCCTTGGCTGAGACCCAGCTTTGTTCCTCAAGTCATAACCTGTCCAATCTACCAGGTACTTGACATGCCCTCTTCTATGTTTGGAGTCAAGAATCTTATTTACCTGGTAGATGGGTTATCCCTCTAGAAGGTGTTCAAAATGTTCCTGGACTGGAGTGTTCTCAGCCAAGGGAGCCAGGACTGTTGGTTTGAGGTTGGAGATGTGAAACATGGGTGATAGTCTGCTGTGAGGGGGGAGTTCTAAGCGGTAGAAGACTTCATTAATGCATTGCAAAATCTTGGATGGGCCAATGTATCGTAGCTGAAGTATTTTGCAGGTGTGGGGCTCTCTCAGGTTCTTTGTAGCCAAACATACTCTGTTGCCTGGGGAGAAGTCTGGGTTTTCTCCTCTCTGTCTGTCTGCATATTCCTTATATTTCATGTTGATTGTTTCAAGGCATTGATGAAACTCCTCCCATATTGCTTGACTGCATGTAAATTATTCGTCTACCACCTGTACCTGGCTTGGTGCATTGTCCCAAGGGAACAAGGATGGTTGGTAGCTGAGTATGCACTGAAATGGTGTTAGCTGTGTAGTCGAGTGTCTGAGGGAGTTCTGTGCATACTCAGCCCATGGGAGAAAGCATGCCCAGTCCCCCTGGTTGTGCATGCAGAAGATTATCAGGAAGCAACCGACCTCCTGGTTGGCTGTCTCAACTTGGTCATTGGACTGAGGGTGGTAACCTGATGTCAGACTTACAGCCACTCCTAACCTTTCCATAAAGCAAGTCCAGAAACAAGAAATGAAGTGTGATCTTCTGTCACTGACTATATCTTCTGGGATACCATAGTACCTTAACACATACTGAAAGAGGGGTTCTGCTGTCTAGGATGCTGTTGGGATGCCTGGTAGGGGAATGATTTTGAGAGCCTTTGAGAAGCGGTCCACAGTCACCATAATGGTGGTGTTCTCCTCAGAGGGCGGGAGGTCCATGATGAAGTCAATGGCTATATGGGACCAGGGTCTCTGCAGAATGGGGAAAGGGCACAATTTGCTAGCAGGAGGCGCTTGAGGAACTTTGGCCTGAGCACAAGTAGAACAAGAGGCTATGAACTGGTTAATTTCTGTCAGCATGTTTTCACAACAACACTTAACATAAAGTGAGTGTGGTGGCTGCCAGGATGCCCTGTGGCAGGTGACGCATGGGCCCATGTGACAAGTTGCCCTCAAAACTGCTTGGGCATGTAGAGTAGACCAGGAGGGAGGTTATAGGGAAGATTTTGTGGTTGAGCCCTTCTTATTTCTCTGTCCAAGTCCCAGGTGATGGATTGCATGAATCACTGATTTGGGAGAATGGGATGGGTTACAGGATCTTGGTGCATACACCCAAAACTGCATGATATGGCATCAGCTTTGGTGTTCTTGGAACTGGGGTGGAACGAAATGGTGAAATTGAATCTCATAAAGAATAATGCCCACTTGGCCTGACGAGGGTTTAGTCTCTTGGCTTCCTTGAGGTATTCCAGGTTCTTATGGTCTGTGAGAATAACAAAAGGGTGAGTGGACCCCTCCAGCCAATGCCGCCATTCTTTGAGAGCTAGCCTAATGGCTAGTAGTTCCCTGTCACCAATGTCATAGTTCCTCTCTGCCAAAGAAAGCTTTTTCAAGAAGAAGGCTATTGGATATAGTTTCTGTTTCTCACCAAACCACTGGGATATGATTGCCCCGACACCTGTGTCTGATGCATCCACTTCTACCGTAAACAGTTTGGTGGGGTCTGGATGTTGGAGGATTGGAGCAGATGTGAAGGCTTGCTTGAGACACTGAAAAGCTTCCTTGGCCTCAGGGTTCCACTGGAGGTGTTTTGGGCCTTTCTTCAGTAGCATTGTTAAGGGGTTAGCGATAGTGTTGAAACCCCTGATGAATTGGAGACGGAAGTTAGTGAACCCCAAAAACATTGACATTCCTTTACAGAAGTGGGTGTGGGCCAGGAAGTAACTGCGGAGACCTTGGAGGAGTCCATGCTAACTCTTTTGGTGCTTATAATGTATCCTAAGAAAGAGATTCAAACCTGATGAAACTCACATTTCTTAACTTTGACGTAGAGGTGCTTTTCAAGTAGATGCTTCAGGATTGCTCTGACATGCTTCTTGTGATTTTTGTCTTCTGTGGAGTAGATCAGGATGTCGTCAATGTATATGATAGCGAATCTGCCTAGCATGTCCCGTAGCATGTTGTTGATCAGGCATTGGAACATGCTAGGTGCTGAAGAAAGGCCATATGGCATCACCCGGTACTCAAAATGGCCAATGGTTATGCTGAAGGCAGTCTTCCATTCATTGCTCCTTTTGATCCTGATCAAGTTGTACGTACTTCTTAGATCCAACTTTGAAAATACCTTAGCTGATCGAAGTTGTTCTTGAGCCACAGGGACTAGAGAAAGGAGATAAGGGTATTTTCCTGATACCTGGTTCAACCCTCTATAAGCAATACAGGGTCAGATTTCACTGCCTCATTTTTCCATGAAAAAGAACCCTGCGGAAGCGGGAGACTTGGATGGGTGGATATATCCTTGCTTCAGGTCCTCTTGGATGTACTCCTCCATCGCGGCATGTTCTTTCTGAGAAAGGGGGTAGATGTGTCCCCATGGAGGGGACATGCCTGGCAGGAGATCAATAGCACAGTCATAGGGCCAATGTGGTGGTAGCGCACATGCTTTTCCCTTGCTAAAGACCTCCTGCAAATCCATTTAGCACTCCAGGATGCCCTCCAAGGAGTTAGGCTGAGTACTCTCAACTGTGGTGGAGGAGAGCTTAACTTGTACACAAGAGATGCGGTTAGTGAAACAAGTTGTAGACCACTGAACATTTCCTTACTCTGCCATGAGATCAAGGGATCATGAAGCTGTAGCCATGGATAGCCAAGAATAAGGTCATACCTTACTGTATTTGTGGCATATAGTGAGATTTGCTCTGAATGCAAAATGCCCACTTGAAGGTGAAGTGGTGTGGTCCATGAAGTGATGAGACCATCTCCTATTGGTCCTCTGTCAATGGACCTAATGCTAAGCATGCTTTGCAATGGGACCATGGGCAAGTTGAGTTTCTGCACGATGGAACGGCTGTTAAAGTTTCCTTCCACCCCTGAATCAATGAAAGCACACAGAATGTGTGTGGAATTGGTCAACTTCAATAACACTGGGATTTTGAAAGACTTGGATGTAAATTTTCTCACCGGACTCACAGAGTGTGCAGAACCTTCTGCTAGAGCTGCACAGGACAGACGAATGGGACAGTGGTTGAGTTGATGTTTGGAGCTCCCACAGTAAAAGCACAACTCCTCCTTCCTCTGCCTCTCGCACTCAGAACATGACAGCCTGGTGCATGAAACCTCCATGGGAGAGCTGTCTTCAGTAGCCTTGATATGCTGAATGCCTTCCAGGATGGAAGGGCAATGAGTCAACAGATGGTCGAGCTGGATGGCAAAATCGATCAGCGAGTCCAGCGTGAGTTTGTTCATCTTGGCATGCTAGCTCGCTGAGAATGGCAGGATGTAGGCCCTGACAGAAGACAGCCTTCAAAGTGGGTTCATTCCATCCACTCGCTGCTGCCAGGGTTCTGAAGTCAAGAGCATATTCTGTCACACTTTGAGAACCCTGTGAGATGGTAAGCAAACTTTCACCAATTTCAATATCTTCTGGTTCATGGTCGAATACCCTCTTGAACATTGCGAGAAACTGCTCATATGATGTGGTTTGTTCTTGGTCTTTGCCCCATACTGCGCTTGTGAAGCACAGCACTTTGCTGGAGAGAAAAAGAGATGAATTTAGCAATTTGATGCTTATCAGAGAGATTCAGCATGGTGGTGAAATACATAGAGCATTGAAGCAAGAAACCCTTACAGGCAAGGACATGTCCAGCAAACTTCTCGTGTGCAGGGAGTTGTAGCATGGGGCTAGGAAGAGACTCAGGGTGCGGTATGAGGGCTTGCGACATCACAGTGGTCAGCTGCATTAGACGGGTGTTAAGGTCCACTAGCATTTGTTGATGTTCTCCCAGTAGGCGATCCTGAGCATTCAAAGCAGTCCACTTCACTTCTTCCACTACATCCATGATGGCAAAGTATCTTGTCAGAGTGCAGGCACTTATGGATGTAAACACAGAGGAGAGCAGGGAAGCAGATTGTCAACAAAGCCAAAATGATAGACAAGAATCGAGGTCAGGAAACAAGCAAGGGTCAGTCGATCAGCAAACAATGTAGAGGAGACAAGACAAAGAGCATAAATGAAGGAAGGCTAGCAAAGGTCAGAAACTAGAGAGGCAGATAGAGAAATGCAAGGCTTGGTATGAACCGGGTAGATACAGAACAATGCTTCACATTCGAGTGGAGTGTGAGAGTGGTTTACAAAGGAGAGAGGCTAATTGAGGAACTGAGTGTCAGCTGTAGTTAATATTCAGGAGACAGAGGGTGCTGTGAGTCTTGGGGATTGTAGTCTTGAATGTCCAGATTTGTAGTTTGAGTGTCAACAGCAGGTTTACTGACACATTCAAACCATGTGACATGATAAGAACTAAACGCACGCTGCACACACCCATGTCTCAGTGTGTGCAGTGTGAATAAGTAACTAAAAAAATTATAAATAAACAAAGTAACTAAATAAGTAAAATAATTCAATAACAAATAGAATAAAATAGAATAAACCAAGGATGGATTTAAAAATAGAATAAACTAAAACTAGAAAAGCACTCAGAGAGCACAAACCTCCACCAAGAATCCTTTAAAAAAAATCTGGGATCCAGAAGGTTATCTGGATCACCGCCAAAATTTAATGGATTGTTACGTGTGCCCAGCCAAACCTCTGGAAAAAAATTCAGAGCAATCCGTTCATAACTTTTTCCATAATGTTGCTTACAGACAAACCAACAAACAAACCAGCGCTACTGAAAACATAACCTCCTTGGCGGAAGTAATAAAAGCTATCTAGGATAACATTAAAATTCAAAGGACAGTAAAGTATTGCACAATGTACTGCAGTGGCAACAGCTTAAAGGTGTTCAGTGCAACAGTGCGAAAGTACAGCAGCAAAAACATGAGCAGCAACAGTTCACAGTATTAAGGCATGTTGGTAAAGTGTGTAGTGTTCAGTATATGGGGTGAAGCAGTTCAGCAGTCTGACTGCATCCAGGTAGAAGCTGTTTTTCAGTCTAGATGTTTTTGCCTGGATACAGCGCAGCCTCCTTCCAGAGGGCAGGGGAGTGAATAGTCCATGTTCAGGGTGGGTGCGGTCATGGAGGATGCAGGTGGCTCTTTCTCTACATCTGGTGGCATAGATGTCGCTGATGGGTGGTAAGCTGCACCCGATGGTCCTCTGTGCAGACTTGACTACCCTCTTCAGTGTCTCCTTCTCAGCCACAGTGCAGCCACACTGTGCATACCACAACATGAGGCAGGAGGTCAGGATGCTCTCCACCACACAGCTGTAAAAGGACCTGAGGATGTCAGCCCCCAGTCCTGCCCTCTTCAGTTTCCTCAGAAAGTAGAGGCACTGGTGGGCTTTCTTTATGATGGCCGTAGTGTTGGTGTGCCAGATGAGCTTGTTGGTCGGGTGTACTCCGAGGTGCCTGATGGAGGGAACCATCTCCACAGCTGCTCCATTGATGTAGAGAGGAGGGAGGGTGGTGCCAGCCCTGTGGAAATACAGAACCATCTCCTTGGTCTTCTGGATGTTGAGGATGAGGTTGTTGTCCCTGCACCACCTTGTCAAGTCCTCCACCTCCATCCTGTATGATGACTCATCCCCATTGATAATGAGTCCAACCACTACTCTGTCCTCAGAGAACTTCACCACAGGATTGTTCTTGTAGTGAGCCTTGCAGTCGAAGGGCATCAGTGTGTACAGCAGAGGGCTGAGCACACAGCCCTAGGGTAACTGGTGTTGAGGGTGATGGTGGAGGAAGTGTTGTTGTTAATCCTGACATGCTGTGGCCTGCAGGTTAGGAAATCCAGGACTCAATTGCACAGGGATGAGGAAGTTCCCAGCATTGCCAGCTTGGTCACCAGTATCTGTGGGATAATGGTATTAAATGCAGAACTAAATTCCCGAAACAGCAGCCTCATGTAGGAGTCCTTGTACTCCAGGTGAGAGAGGACCTGGTGGGGCACAGCAGAGATGGCATCAACTGTGGACTGGTTCTGCCTGTAAGCATACTGGTGTGAGTCATCTGCCACGTTGATGGTCTGCTTCAAGTGCCTCATCAGCAGCCTCTCAAAGCACTTCATGGTGACAGGGGTGAGTGAAACGGGGTGGTAGTCATTGAGGCACGACGCTATGGAGGTCTTCAGCACAGGGATGATCATGGCTGTCTTGAGGCATGATGGGACTCTGGCCAGAATCAGCAAGACGTTGAATATGTCTATCAGAACCTCAAACAGCTGGTGAGCACAGTCCCTCAGAACCCTGCCTGGGATCCCATCAGGTCCTGGGGCTTTTTGGGGATTGACCCCCTGCAGTGTTTTCTTCACCTCTGCCATTGTTATGCTGATGGATGGGGCCTCATCAGGGGAGGGGGTGAGCCAGGAGGGAGTGGTGGTTTTGGTGACCTCGAAGCGAGTGTAGAAGGCATTCAGGGTGTCGGGGAGTACTGGGTTTTCAGGGCACTGTTCATCACTCTTCTTGTAGTCAGTGATGCACCTGATGCCCTTCCACATACTCTGTGGGTCACTTGAGTTGAAATGGCCCTGGATCTTAAGAGCATATGTGGACTTTGTTCTCCTTATGCCCACCAACAAGTTCCTTCTCACTGCTCTGAGTGTTGCTGCATAGCCGTCCCTAAATGCAGCATCACAGGTTCTCAGCAAGGAGCGCACCTCTGCATTCAGCGAAGGTTTCTGGCTCAGCTGGATGAAAATGGTCCTGGAGGTGGTCACATCCTCCATACACTTCTTGATGTGGTGCAGGACAGAAGACGTGTACTCCTCCAAGTCCACACTGCTCCCTGATGTTGCAGCCTCCCTGAACATCTGCCAGTCTGTGGTCTCAAAGCAGTCCTGGTGCATGGACACAGCACCTTCAGGCCACACAGAGATGGTCTTTATTACTGCATTCCTGCTCCTGCTTTTCGCCACTCTCACGGGAGCCACAGAAGAACAGAAGATTACCCAATTCATCAATCTCCTCTCAGACAAGGTTTTGCAGTGGGTTAGTGCTGTTTGGGAGCATGGGGTGAACACACTACCTCTTATGACAGATTCATAGAATTGTTCAAGCATGTTTTCGATCACCAGCCTGAAGGAGTTGAAGTTGGTGAGAGTTCATAAAGCATCAGACTTGGAGATAAGAGAGTAGCAGAATATGCTTTGGAATTTCACATGCTAGCCACTGGCAGTGGTTGGAACAAGCCCATGCTGAAGGCTACCTTTTGTCAAGGCCTACACCCTGAAGTACTCACTGAACTGGCATGCTGTGACAAACATCTCTCCCTAGACTACCTGATTGATCTTGCTATTCACCTGGACCACCTCTTAAAGAACTGACCTTCATTACAGTTTCTTCCAGCCCCTTCTACTACTTTGGCTTCCCCAACTCCCATGGAGGTCTCTCATGCTTGCCTTACAATGTTCAGAGAGAGATAAGAGACGCCAGGAGTGGCTATGTTTCTACTGTGGTGAGTCCATCCATCTGATAGCAAAATGACCAGTTCAGCCACCTAACCCAAAAAGAGAAAGTCAGATCCATCAAGAAACCAATCAACCTAGCCTGATGAGTTCATAAGTCACATTCTCTAAAGGTAAATGTTCTGTTAAAACTGCCAGACTTGACCCATGTTCTCTCTGCCTTCATAGACTCGGAGGCAGAGGGGAATTTCATCAGTAGCATGATTGTCCAGAAATACCAGTTGTCCACAGAAGACCTCCAAAACCAGTCAACCTGAAGGCCATAAATGGGGGCCCCATTGGTGATGGGCTCATAACCATGTGCATGTCACTCCTCAAAATTCAGGTGGGAGCATTTCATTCTGAGTTCATTTCCTTGTTGGCTGCCCACACTGCCCATCATGACCTCATTTTGGGATTCCTGTGGCTCAAGCTTCACAACCCTCTTATTTCATGCCAACACAAAAAAAATCATTCAGTGGTCCCCATCCTGCTTTCAGAACTGCCTGAAACTCCCCCAGCTTGTGATATCTTCCACCTCTGTGGAGAGCCCATTGCCTGACTTTTTAGACAATGTTCCTTCATGTTACTTGGACCTCAAAGAAGTGTACAGCAAGGGTAAAGCTAGTGGCTTGCCTCCTCACCGATCCTATGATTGTGCCATTGACTTCCTCCCATGTACAGTTCCTTCTCACAACTGCACATACCCTTTGTCCATCACCAAACAAGCTGCCATGGAAGAGTATGTTCAGGAGGCCTTGAAAGAGGGGTACATTAGGCCATCAACATCTCCAGCTTCAGCTGGCTTCTTGTTCATGGAGAAGAAAGGAGGAGATCTTTGCCCCTGAACAGACTATTGAGGCTTGAACTAAATCACAGTAAAATATCCCTACTCACTTCCCTTAGTGCATCAACCTTAGAACAGCTTAGATTAGCCAAGATTTTCTCTAAGCTGTATCTCCAAAGCACATGCAACTTGTTCAGGATTCAAGAGGGTGATGAATGGAAGAGGGCATTTAGTACCACATCTGGGCACTTCGAATATTTGGTCATGCCTTATGGCCTTTTTTGCACTCCAAGTGTCTTCCAGTGCCTCATTAATGATGTTCTCAAAGACATGCTGGGGAGGTTCATAATTGCCTATATAGGCAACATCCTGATCTACTCCCCTGATGACTATTCTTATCACAAACATGTAAGGTGAGTACTCATCCAGTTATTAAAGAACCATCTGTACACCAAAGCAGAGAAATGCAAGTTCTACATCCACCAGATATCCTGCCTGGGGTACATCATCAGCTCAGAGGGTGTAAACAGGGACCAGAGTAATGTCTCAGCAGGCACATCTTGGCCAACTCCCACTATGTGAAAGAGCTACAATATTTCCTGGAGTTCGCAAATTTTTATTGTCACTTCATTCGTGGGTTCAGTATGATTGCCGCTCCACTCACAACCCTGCTAAAAAAGGGACCGCATCACCTCCAGTGGAACTCAGCAGCCAAGGAAGCCTTGAACTGGCTCAAGTCTGCCTTCACAATGGCCCCAGTCCTTCAGCATCCAGAACCTACTAAGCTGTTTGTCATAGCGGTCAATGCTTCAGAGACAGAAGTAGGAGGGGTCCTTTCATAGTGATTAGGGGATAAACCAAAATTGCACCCCATCGCTTTCTATTCTAAGAAATTCACCCCAACAGAGCAGAATTATGACACTAGGGACTAAGAACTCGTAGCCATCAAACTGGATGAATGGAGGCACTAGTTAGAGGGTGCTGCTCACCCATTTACCATCCTAACAGACCACAAGAATCTAGAGTATTTGAAGACAGCCAATCACCTGAACCCTTGCCAAGCCAGATGGTCCCTGTTCTTCACATGATTTAGATTCATGATCGCCTATCACCCCAGTTTTAGAAACACTAAAGCTGATGACCTCTCCAGAATCCATGCCACCTTGAACCACACTCCAGAACCCATGCCCATATTACCACCTGACTGTTTTGTACAAGCCATCTCTTGGGACATAGATAAGGAGATAAAACAATCTCAACCTACCAATCCACCTGAGAATCTGTAACAACTTGCCTGCACAATCAAGGCAGACAAAGAGTTACAACGCAATATTGTCACGGGCGGGTCTTATACCTGCAAATACGGTAATAGAAGCAACACTGCTGGATTAAATGACTGGGCGTGAACAGAC
>JAPEKO010000024.1:58670702-58680943 GCA_027576075.1 Cathorops hypophthalmus
CAAAATGTGACAGATATTTGACCAAAGTTTAATATAAAATAGGAGAATTACACTGATCTTGCTCCTGAATTTACCCGCGATATGCACTTTAAGGGCTTCCCAGGAAGGTCTCACCAAGAAGCTAAATGGATGGATAACTTGGCTTACAGTTCAAGACCTAAAAACCACCAGAGTCAATATCAATAAAGCTAACATAGGAAAGCTAGGAAGTTGAACTAGAACATTCTGCTAAAGCTCTGGATGGAGCTGGTGGGTCAAGTGGATTTATTGTTTTAAATCAGAATCCTGTAGCAGAGTATAAACCTCATCCATACATCTTGAATCGAAAGATTCTCCAATCACTTTCGGAAACAATCACGAAACGTGACATTCTTAGTCCACAATTACTTCATGGCGTTCCATTCATTTTCTATGCTAAGTGTGAGCTATGATTTCAGAGACGGTAGCAAATGACGATGCAATAATGCAACAAGTGGGAGATGGACAGATTTTTTTTTTCAATTCCATGTAAATTACGTGCGACAAACCAAAACATATGACTCAAATGATTCCTAGTACCAATCCTACAGTATGAAGTCTGAGGTATCTTCAGTTCCCCACTCATAACTTTAGTACCTTCCTGTAATTAGTTCCCTTTAACTGTTTGACTCTCAAAAAAAATGTAAAATCAAAAACAAACTTCTCATATTTGACTCCTTGTTACATGTGTGTTGGGCCATTACAAAGAAAAATAAAGCATGGAATGAAGTCGCAGAGATCGCTGGTGCCTCAGGTGAATGTGCTTAGTTAGGAGTTGGCTTGCTTTGCTTATCTGCCAACAAATCGAACAATAAAGTCTAGCACAGAACACAATTCAAATGATCACTTCAGTGACTGATAAGTACATTGAGTTTTACCAGTTAGCTTTAGAAGCTAAACCTAGCCGTTTTGCAATTTGAATAAAAACCTGGACACTGAAGGACGACAAGCAACAAACTACTACTTGTAGCTTGCTGGTACTGTATGAAGGCAGGCTAACCACGAGTTGCCCTACTGGTTAGTGCGTCTCAACCAGGAGATCGCGGGTTCTACTCATGGTCAAGTCATACCAAAGGACATCATAAAAATTGTACCTACTGCCATCTGGCAAGGCACGCTGCAATATAGATGTGAGTAGGGAGTCAAACTCTTACGGTTACCAGAGGACGACCCCCCCCCACTGTAACCCTAGCTATGTAATAAGCAGAAGGCAGAGAGCTATAGAAATGGAGATCGGTACAGCACCCATGCACCTCAAAGAGCTGGGTAGTACTGGGACAGGAGACTGCCTGGGAAGACCAGATCCTGGCATAGGAGAGACTTTGATGATGACGACCATGATGAAAGCTTACATCTAGATCTGGATCCATCAAAGAATGAAATCCAACCACATGATTCCAACATGATCTGGAGTTTAGATTTGCAAAAAGTAGCTAAATTCATTATGAAAAGCAGCACTCCTTCCAAAGGGGAGCAAAAAGAAGAAACCCCCACACTTTGGGGGTTTGGACAAAAAAAGCATTTGAGAAGCTCCAATAAGAGAAGTACCATCTGTAGACATGATACAAGTGATTTGTAGTTCCTTAGCTCCAAGCCAAGAGTTAATAAAAATAAGCTTTAGCTCACAGCCAAGAATGATGCGTCCATTAAGACTGGATGTTCATCAATTAATAAAAAAAATATGCATGCAACAATGCCTGCTCCAGATCTTCCTATCTACAGACGCTAACAGAGCCTGCGGAGATGAATGGCATCAGTATCTGGTGGTGTTCAATGTTTTGGGAAAGGGATTATAGCAGACTCTGGACTAGATCAGATCACAGCTTGGAATGTGCAAACTAATAAGAGAGATAAATTTAGGCAAACACTGAGACACAGTGAAAGAGGAGGGAGAAAAAGAGGGAGGGCGAGGGAAATCCATTTCATTTGTAGCCATCTCATGACTTGTGTATCTGTCAAGTAAACTTGTTAATGGACTTAGCAGGAAACAAGAAGGAGACAGACACATTCTTTCCCTGTGTTCTGGAATATGAAACCCATCTCTTCCAGGCTCTCAGTACAAAAGACAGGAGCAGGATGACATTTTACAGAGCTCTGGTATTATTGGAGCAGAAAAGCAGGCTCTGGTGGAAAGATTCCTGTGCCTGTACTGCATCAGTGAGCTTGAGACATATTTAAGCTATTTGGCAGTGCCCTGCATCCTCCTCCCTAGAAAACCCAAGCTTCATCCTGCCTCACCACCTCCTTCAGCGCTTCTGATTCCTCCAACTCCTCCATCTCTTCTTACAATGCTAGGTTTACCAACTCCTTCATCCTTCTCCTCCATCTCTGCCATCTCGTCTAGTGCTCATCACTTCCAGCTCTTGTTCTGTTTCATCTCCACCAGGTCATCTGTTTTTTCAATCTTCCATAGCTTCTCTCTTCCGTCTCATCCATCTTCAAGTCTTCCAACTCTCCAGTCTTTTCTGGTCTCTTCAGTAACTCTCCTTTACCTCAAGGCTCTCACGTCTCCCTCCATTTAGTCCATCTTCTCCAGCTCTTCTGTTGTATCTCCTTCAGATCTGCCATCACTTCAGTCTTCCCTAACTTCAGTTTTTTCTGTCTCTGCCAGAAACCCCAGTTCATCTATCTTCTCCAGTTCCTTAGCCTCTTTTGCCAATCTCTTCCAGCAACCCAATTTCCTTCTCCTCTGGTTCTGAAGTCTTCTCCATCTCCTCAAACTCTTCCATCTCTTATAGCTCATCTTGTATTTCATCTCCTTCAGATCCTCCCTAATGCCTCAATCTTTTCTATCTCCTCCAACAACTCTAGCTCCTTCTGCTTCATCATCTTCTCCAGCAGCATGCAAGTCTCCTCAAACATTTTCATCTCTGCCAGCTCTTCCATCACTCCCATCTCCTCTTCGGTTTCCAGATGCATCTTTTCAGGCTTCTCTAATTTCCTGGCCTTTCCAGCAACTCCAGCTCATCAATTTTCTCCACCTACTCCAGCTCTCATGCTGAGCTAGCCTCTCCAGCTTCTCAATATCTTCTCCAGGAACCTCATCTCCTTCTCCTCAGGCTCTTCAATCTTCTCTAGTTCATTCCTCTTCTCCAATTACTCCCCCCCCATGTTTTCTCCCAGCTCCCCTAACCATCTTTAATGATTCCTGTAGTTCCTGCATCTCCAAATCTAATGCCATCGACTGATGGGTAAAAATCTGGAGTTGAGCTCAGAGCCCATATAATGATTATAAATGTTCCTATTCTGAACATAATGAGGGAATGTGATCAACCAGCACCTTATTTTAATTACATTCATTTGTCTATAAGTTATCAAAAGGTGCCTGGTGGCCATCTGTAACGAGCATGATGTTTTACAGGAAGGAATGCATGGTGTGGATTGGACTTTTTTTTTTTTTTTGCCAGGGCTTACTGGCCATTGAATCCAGATGTAAGCAAGCACGATGCCAACACACCACAACCATACAAACATGCTGGCCAAGGAAATCTGAGCTCCAAGTATGCATGGAAACTCTCATACACACATATGCCAATGACTGAATCGAAAATGCATCACATACATAAATGTCAACATAAAGGCACATAAATTAAGGTTGCCCTATAGCTTGGAGACACAAGTACAAAAAAAAATAAAGACACACAAAGAGCTATGAGAGTCAGTCCAGATTTGGTAAATGTTTGATCACAAACCAATTCAAATCTAACACCATAGCACCCCCTACTGTCTGAAAAAAGCAGCTCACTCTTTCACACATTCATATTTCTAAGGGTTTTCATCCACTCAGGGCCTTTCAGTTTATTTCAAAGATCATGATTAAGTTTGCTTCAACAAGCCAGACTTGGCGCATCGTACCAAATTGCTGTTTCTCCAAATGACACAGTCAAAACAAACATGACTGCCAAAATAAGAATCAGACAAAAACAACTGAGGAGTGTAAAAGTCTCAAGTGTGCATGGAGGGTTAAAGATCCATTCATTCAGAACATCACAAACGGCCTTTAAATTAAGAAGGGACTGAAGAGATGATGTTTGGAAACACGGAGCGAAACAGTGAGAAGGCTCGAGTCAAATATTCTACGAACGAAGAGTATCTGGTTGACTGGCGGCAGGTCTTTATTCTTCTGTTATAATATTTGTTTGCAAATTTGCCTTGATATAAACAGGGTACATTTGATTTAGGATTCTGAAGAAAATTAAATTTACAGTCCTGTCTTCTGTCATTCCACCCCTTCATTCTCACTCTGTCGAAAAAGTGTGGTTGGAGGTATCGTTGTCATTTCCTGTCTCGCAGGCTCACGTTACCCTGGAGATGCGTAGGGTGATTTTCCCTGTGGCTCACACCTCTGCACCAGGTGACTTTATTCCCAGCACCTACTCGTGTTTTCACCCCCACTGTGCAATGCAAAGTGTGTGTGTGTTCATACATATGCCTCAGTTTCTATCATTGTGGTACATTGTTTGAAATCAGCAACATAATGATACCCATTGAGAGATATACAAATGGTAGTGGAGTAATGGTATGTATTTACTTCCAGCTCAGTTTTCTGTGTTTGTGTGTGTGTACGAGATGTCAAACAGTTTACAGAAAGATGACGGTCTCTGTAGTAAAAGTAGAGATGCTTTCATGAAGTCGTCACATGAAAGCAATTTCCTCCCTTTCTGTTTTTGGGTACTGCAATGAGGTGTATACACGATAAATGCACATAAGCTCGTGCAAAAACGTATGCAGGATGAAAAACTTCATTTTCTATTCACATCGTGTTTTATTAGGAATGTGTGAGCTACCTGATCAACAATTCACTCTATCAAAAATAAATTTAGAGCAACCGTTATAATAAAATGACTGCTGTTTCAAGGTGCAATACAATATCATGCAGTCTGACTTGTATACTGATAGAAAGCTTCACTGAGACTGAAGAGGCCACTCCTTCACCAGGGCTTTCGGGCACAAGGGACACGTCGCCGGCCGCCAGGGCTTTCGGGCGCAAGGGACACGTCGCCCGCCACCAGGGCTTTCGGGCGCAAGGGACACGCCTCCGGCCACCAGAGCTTTCAGGCACAAGGGATACGCCTCCGGCCACCAGGGTTTTCGGGCACAAGGGACACGCCTCCAGCCACCAGGGCTTTCAGGCGCAAGGGACAAGTCGCCCCCCACCAGGGCTTTCAGGCGCAAAGGACACGTCGCCCACCACCAGGATTTTTGGGTAAAAAAGGCAAACCCCTTTAAGCAGTATTCAGGTAGAGAGGCCACACCTCTGTACACCAGGGTTTTCAGCTCTGAAGGACATGCTTCAGTCTCTAGATATGGAGAACACAGATATGGATATGGAGAACACACCTTCACTCAGGTTTTCAGGTACAGAGGGCATGTCTCCTTCACCAGGGTTTTTCAGTCCTGGGGAAACACCTCCTCACCAGGCTTTTCAGGTGCACAAGTGCTGACTCCAAAAACCAGGAAGAGCAACGGACAGCAAGAGGATTTTGATATTCTAATCAGCACCAATATGAAAATCACCCCCACACAAGCACAGACACAAAACAGCATTCAGGCATTATTTACTCACTGTGCAAATTGTACAACTGCTCCACTTTGGTCCTGACTGAAACATCAACAGCTAAAACTAATTAAAGTCCAGGGGAGAAGTGCGGAATACCATATCTCCTGCTTCTAGTAATTCCAAACAATCTCAAAGCCCTTCTAATACACATAGAAGATGAGGTGAGGGAAAGGGGTTCGAAATTAACTTCCTCATACATTTTATCACTTTACACAAACAACCCACAGCATGGCTTAGCTTACACTCCTGCTGAGAAGCAAATATAACATCAAGAAGCTTGTTTCGGCATATTTTGTTGTCTTCACAGCAAGTACAGAAGAAAATGTTGTGAAAAGGCCTTTGAATTTGCAAAAGCATCATCACAGCATGACTGCTCAGTAGACATCGTGAAGAAGACCAGAGGCTGTGCTGAAGCTAGCATGAGGCAAATCAAGGCAAAGCGCGTCTGTGGTCCAGGCTTTCATGAGATAAACAGGAAGCAGCGTGTTTTCTGAAAGCTCATATAAGACAAACATAGCACAGCATGCATGTAGTCAAAGATCACATGAGATAACCAGGACACAGCGAGATTGTGCTGCGAGTTAAAGCATTATGTGTCACTTCTCTTCAACATGGCAGTCAAAGACAGTTCCGAACATTCACTTGTCAGTTCCTGAAGTTCACGCCGCCTTCACTGGAACAATCTAAGACGACAAGAGTTTGGTGATTTGATGCTTTGAGACCATTTTTACACTTTGAGCCCAGTGTTTAGCATGAGCATCGTGAATGCTTTTATAGGCCCAGAGATCTGATCCCTGGTCCTCCTGAAAGCGGTGTTCTGGAGTTTACTTAAACCTTACAGAGGCATCATGTGTGGAATCTATCCATGCTTGGGGCCACATACAAAGTAACATAAATGGTTCAACTTGTCATGTTTCTTTGTGTTGATAAAACCAAACTTTCATAGGACTGGAACACTAATTAGCTTACGCTTGTTGCATGAGCACTTACCAAGAGAACACAGTTTAAAAAAAAAAAAAACACATCTTGTACGAGACTGGCTTCTTGTTCCCAGGTGCACCTGCATCACCAGCCGTGCTTTCAAAAAGTGATGTTTTTCATCACTTAAGTGTTGGTACCATGGGAAGGCATTGAAAAAAAAAAAAAATTCCACGGTTCAAAAAAATCACTCTTGCACATGAACTCAAACATCCACATATGATAAGCCCTGCCCCAAAACGAGCCCAGAATCGCTCTTGGATGTGGTCTCAGACTTGGGCATGTGCGGTCTTGGAATGCTGAGCTTGGGCATGTGCCATCCTTGACTGCCATGTAATGGAGTAGTAAGACATCTCCTTCCCTTGACTAGCCTGGGGTGGTGCCTTGAGCAAGCCCTAGCAACCACTCACTCCCCCAGGTCAGGGTTACAACCAAAGACTGGATTCAGCAGACTGCACGGAGGAAACCACCATGTAGTGGTTCAACAGGCAGACCCAGCAAAACATTTGTGGCACGCAATCAGGGCACCATGCAACACAGAACACTGTTGGCCATCCAGTGCGTCCCAACTGAGATCTCGCAGTCTTGATTCTGTCTTGACCCAGTTAGGTCGAGACGAGAGTGTGAGGCTGATGGCTGTGCAACTTTCCCTCACTCTAATCCAAGTCACACGCAAGCCATGAGTTCAAATTCAAATACTCACCAAATGGAAGTCATGGTCATCTTCAATCCTGTCAATCTTGCTGACCTGTGTACTGGCTACCTATTGCAGCTCACATCAAATTTAAGACATTAGTGCTAGCTTACCAGGCTCTCAAGGGGTTAGGGCCAGCGTACCTCCAGTGCCTTTTCTGCCCCTACAAGCCAACCAGATCCCTACACTCCACTACTACTGGTAACCTGGCCTCTCCTCCTCTCCACTCCCGCCCAGCCCGCTCAAGACTACTCTCTGCCCTGTTTCCCTGTTGGTGGAATGACCTTCCCAGTGAGGTCAGAACTACCAACTCCCTGACCACCTTCAAGTGCAGACTGAACACGCTCCCCTTCAGGCTGCACCTCTCCCCTTCTTCCCTGCCCACTGTGTAACTGCATTGCAGTCTAGACCAACCCAGGCTGTGTACTGTCTAGCCTGGGGTTAGTAGTTTTGTGTCTTTTCCGCCCCTACAAGCCAACCAGATCCCTACACACTGCTACTACTGGTCACCTGGCCTTTCCTCCGCTCCACTCCTGCCCAGCCTTCTCAAGACTACTCTCTGCCCTGGTTCCCTGTTGATGGAATGACCTTCCTAGTGAGGTCAGAACTACCGACTCCCTGATCCCCTTCAGGCTGCACCTCTCCCCTTCTTCGCTGCCCACTGTGTAACTGCATTGCAGTCTAGACCAACCCAGGCTGTGTACTGTCTAGCCTGGGGTTAGTAGTTTTGAATTCTCTTAGTTGTACTTTATATGGTTGGTTTGTTTCCTTGGCTGTTTGAGTTTTGGTACTTCAACAAATTATTACAATAGGCATTGCTGTCACTTGGTCAGCTGACACTATAACTTTTTTTTGTCTACAATTTCAGCACTTTGTGTACCTGACTTCTGCATTCATTGTACGTTGCTCTGGATAAGAGTGTCTGTTAAATGCCATGTAATGTAACGTAACCCCGAAGGACGAACATCATCAGGCTGAACTTGGTGACCTAATTCTGGTGTTTTTTGAGCAGAGACATCAAAGTGTCCCCGACTATTGGTGCTGTGTCCCCTACGTCTTCAGAAGCCAGATTTGTGGCTATTATTAGAGCACAGCCTGTCATTTTATTGTTCACAGAATTATTCATAATAACTATGCCCACCTCTTTCTACATTAGATACAGATCCAGGCATTCATTCAGCCAAATCGACACAACTACGCAATTCATGGAATGTCAAAAACATGTGGCATGCTCAGCATTGGAGTAGAAGTATACCTTTTGTCCAACTTTAGTTACCTGAACATAATTGGAGGCCATCATCAGGTATCTTAAGATGTTTTTACCGATAAAGTCCTTATACAGTACTTCTTTCCACAGTGTTCAAAAAAAAAAAAAAGGAAAAAAACCCATTCATAATAATCACATTTTGTGTTTGATGTGAGCGTCAGGGTCTACAGTGAGTTCATTAGTCTTTCCTGCTTTCGACTTCTGACAGGATCAGGATTTCTGACGCAATTCTACCCAACAGCGGTGCAACCTTACACACCGTACTGCTCTCCTTCTGGGGGCTGCTTGGATGCAGTGTATGCAGGAGAAAGATACATCGAAAAAGACAGACAGGTACAGCTTTGGCAGTGTGCAACAGCAGCACTATGTGCGTCAGCCACAGTGGGCCCACCTTTTCGCTATCATAACGAGTTTATTTAAAATCACTCCCCCAAAGGAGTGTACACGCACAACAACAATACTGCTTTCGCTTCCTTGACTGCTACACATGCATGCGTGTATGTGTGTGTACTGTAATTAAGCTACGGTACAATAACAAAGCGAGGGCTGAGAGTGTACAGTGATGATAACAGCATTTTATGTGGCATACACTTTAACACAATATGCCTGAACTAATGCACATGATAATGCACTATTTGCTCTAATGGAACAGACAGCAGGTGCAAGGGAACATGGCGGGCGCGGTTCATCAAAGCCGGGTGCGAACGCTTTGTTTACTCAAATCATGAATGTGCCTTTGGATTTAAATAATGAAGATGAAGGTGAAAAACTGATGAAGCATAAAGGTTGGAGCACTGAGGCATGAACAGTACACAAGTATGTAGCGTAGCTTTCTATAGCATCTAATCAACACTTACATAACAATGAAAATGGATGGGAATGCTGTTTCTTTCATCAGATGACCTTTTCTGAAAACAGTGCTCATGCATAAGGAGTCGAGCGCCCGTGGGTTAGAATGTTTGCGGACTGTAGGTTACAAGAGAACGAAAATATCCTTCTGCGCTCTTGGTTCATGGTAAATTGGGCCACAGGGGGTTATACAGGGTGGCAGTTCAGAGAGATTAGGGATTGGGGGGGCGAAACCCAGTAGGCTTAAATATGTCTGAACTCATGTTATTGATCCACAACGGAAATTTTTAGGTGGGTGCAAAAAGACGGCAACAAGGAACGAGTTAAAATGGACTGCAGAGGACATTTAGACCGAGGGTAGTCGCTGTTCATCACTCCATGCTTCATTTTATGCTCTCGCGAGATGGTAAAATTTATACTTCACCTCTCCCTTCATTTTGCATTACCCCCATTTTAGATTTTGGTTTCTCTAAATATCCTTCTTCATATCCCTTATCATAAAATCCCTGTGCAGGGACTGGCCAAAGATGGTTCACGTGACATAAAATATTGATTAAGCAATGTATCCCGTGACGTTTAAAAAAAAAAAAAAAGGATATGGTGTTATGGTATGAGTCAGTCATGGTATATCCTGGATATACCATGAACTGATGTCACAATTTCAAGCTATACAGCCAATTTGAACATTTCTATGAGTATAGATATACGTATCATGCTTAGGCCAAGCGAAGGTCGCACCGAAGTAAACAACAAACATGGATGCCTCCAGTGAGTTCACACCGAGATTCAATCTTAAAGTGCATATCACAGGTAAATTCAGGAGCAAGATCAATGTAATTCTATTTTATATTAAACTTTGGTCAAATATCTGTCAC
>JAPEKO010000024.1:58794531-58805855 GCA_027576075.1 Cathorops hypophthalmus
TCCAATGTCAGTTTTCAGCCTTGTCTCTTGCATACAGAGATTTCCCCAGATTCTCTGAATCTTTGAATGATATTATGCACCATAGATGATGTGATCCCCAAATGCTTTGCAATTTTACATTGAGGAACATTATTCTTAAATTGTTGCACTGTTTGCTCACGCAGTCTTTCACAGAGCAGTGAACCCCTCCCCATCTTTACTTCTGAGAGGCTCCGCCTCTCTGGGATGCTCTTTTCATACCTAATCATTTTACTGACCTGTTGCCCATTAACCAAATTAGATTTTTTTAAGCATCACAACATTTTCAGTCTTTTGTTGCCCCGTCCCAATTTTTTTTTAAAGTGTTTCTGGCATCAAATTCAAAATGAGCATATATTTTTCAAAAAACAATAAAATTTGTCAGTTTCAACATTTGATATGTTGTTTTTGTACTATTTTAAATGACATATAGGGTTTCCATGATTTGCAAATCTTTGGAATTGGGGTTGTGCTTTTTAGGAGATTACAAAATTTCTTCTTGAGTTTACCGGCACTCTTGTTCATTTCATCAACACAACTGGACTTGCAGGAAGTACTCTGAAGACAGATGTTCGATTTCATCACTACTCAAGCATGTTTGCAAATCAAACATTCCTAGTCAGTGATAATCAACACCTGCTCCAATCCATGATCGCATTTTCATTTATCGCATTTCATTTGAATCATTTTCCCAAAAGAAAAAGGGATGATAGTGTACCTGATGTTCAGTTGTGATCTTTTATATGAGTTTCTAAAGAGTGAATACAGTGGGAGTGTATTGTGTGTTTAATGATTGCATTCATTTCACTTTGTAAATAATATGCGTAATGTTCTACAGCAGCGTATCAAAATACAGAACGAGTGTTTTTATTTGAAACAAGTCTGAAAGTTGATCTTCCTTGATGTCAACATCTTCACAAATCAACAGAACCTCTGTGCTGTCCTCAACATACACTCACCGGCCACTTTAATAGGAATTGTTCTTGATTCTAAGATCCCTCTTCTTGGCTGCAGGAGTGGAACCCAATGTGGTGTGCATGTTGAGATGCTTTTCTGCTCACCACGGTTGTAAAGAGCTGCTATATCCTTCCTGGCAGCTCAAACCAATCTAGCCATTTTCCTCTGACCACTCTCTATCAACAAGACGTTTGTTTCCACCCACAGAACTGTCACCCACTCACTCAGTGTTTTTTGTTTTTCGCACCATTCTGTGTAAACTCTACAGACTGTTGTGTGTGAAAACCCCAGGAAATCAGCAGTTTCTGAAATACTCAAATCAGTCCATATGGCTCAAACCAACACCCATGCCAAAGTGCAATGAAAGTCACACTTTGAGATCACAGTTTTTCCCATTCTGATGTTTGAAGTGAACATTAACTGAAGCTCTTGATTTGTATCTGCATGATTTGATGCATCATGCTGCTGTCAAGGGATCAGCTGATTAGAGAACTGCATCAAACAGCAGGTGGATGGGTGTTCCTAATAAAGTGGCCCAATGTAAATGATCTTTTTTGTGAATAAAAAGCTGTCGTTTTATTTTAGATTGATGTGCTACAAGCAATTCTCTAATATTGCTGGCTATGTTTTTAGCTACATATTTGTTAATAAGGTAACATTTTAAAACTGGGTAGTTTTTAAAGAAGTAAATATCGGAAGGGTATTGACATCAGCTGCATTGCGACACTGAAGGTTTCAGTATGAGTATCGCTATTGGAAAATAAACGCGACCAAAACACGTGCTTTTTTCCCCAAAAAGTTTTGAGTAACTGAATTACTTAAAAGTTTTTTAAATGTTTTAG
Source organism: Cathorops hypophthalmus (assembly GCA_027576075.1). Lineage (NCBI taxonomy): Eukaryota > Metazoa > Chordata > Actinopteri > Siluriformes > Ariidae > Cathorops > Cathorops hypophthalmus. Next base: position 58,796,349 of record JAPEKO010000024.1, read on the forward strand.
TTATGATTATGGTATAACTAAGAATAGGAACAGGAATGCCACATAGGAATGTGGTATGTGTAATTATATCACTATAAAACGTAAATTTGATATTGTCAACATTTGCTATTTAAAAAAAGGACGAAAAGTAAAATTAAAAAAGATATTCGTTATATAAATTAATGATCAGTCAGTGACAGAAAATTATGTTGAAGTGAATTGAAACAACTAGAACTATCCAACAAAATGGGGGCGCAAAAAATATTTTAGAACGAAATAAAAACTACTTTAAAGAGACGTTAACAAAGAAAATAATTTTTTTCATTCAAAGTTTTCTTTCCTGTTTCACTAAAGACAAAATTCAGGCAGTTTTCTGAAATGAAATCAAAAGATGTTCTGGTGAAAATACATCACAGATTATCCATTCACATATTTTCGTCACTAAAGCTACGGTCACACTACAGCTCGCGATATTTTTTGCGATGAGTTATCGATGAAAACGAGGTGTTTTGGTGACGATGCATGGCGATATATAGGCGAGCTAAAAATGGTGGTTAAACAGCAGGTGAACACTTGATCTTTGCGTGCTCGAGCGGCCACACTCGTTCACAGGACCCAGTCATTATGGGAAACACCTGATGCTGATTTGAATGTAATCAGCACGCGCATATAAGGACACAGAGGCTTTGTGAAGTATTATCATTATCACGGTCACGTTTGTTTCCAGCCACGTTTAGGACTCTGCTTTCGGTTTCACTTGTGTATTGTTTTTGTAAATATCACAAACACTCTTCTCTTCCTGCACTTAGATCCATCTACCACCACATACCTGACAGAATACTTGCAAAGTCTCTTTACAAATAGTGTCCTTATATGCGTGTGCCAATTGCACTCAAATCAGCATCAGGTATTTCCCATAATGTCTGGGTCCCAAGTGTGCACACAATGCACTCTGAAGGATCCCTGAATGTAAAACAATTTTAAGTCTCAGCGAAGGTTAGGCTATGCCAAGCCGCTGTATTGAGGCCCTCGCGAGCATCGGGGACATGGATTCGAGACAAATACATCTCAAGTGGCTCAACAAATGTTCCTTGAGCTTTGGGAAGTATTCCCAAACTCATCTGTGAATATTTGCCACTTAGTTTGCCAACGCAAACATCGCCACCAAAATTTTTTCACAAGGCAGACATACCAAAAAACAACTCGCGAAGCTCAGAGTATCAGTAATAGCACCGAAAACCTGAGTTCGGAGTAGCCTCCAAACATGGACACTTCGGTCTATGCTTCCCAAGCACCACAGTGCCCCTCATCACCCGAATTCTCAGACGTGCACCTGTTTCCCATTTCCCCAGTAACTACCTCTCTATATAAGCCCAGCAAACACAAACACTCACTGCGAAGTATTGTTCTGTGTTCACGTTTCTGATCATACCAAGTCTTGCGTTTCAATTCTGACGTTCCGTGATTTTGACCCTCTTTGCGTGATTACTTTGATTCTGAATTCTCGCCTAATCTCTCACACAACGTCAAACATTGACCGACCCGAGCCCTTCCCCGACTACGCCTTCAGGTTGCTGTTTTGGATTTCGTTACCAGTTTGTGATGCACATGCTTTCCCCTGCATTTGCATCCGTAAGTGGCTGCACCCTGACACGGAGAACATTCGCCGTGCATCAAGCGATTGGTGGTGATGCGATCAATTTTTCATCGCCAAGTATTCGCAAACCCATCACGAGCTGTAGTGTGACCAGGGCCTAACTTCACACTTGTTCACACTTCATACCCCAGGAATCTTTGATTTATACCACTCGTGCAGAACGACCCAAATACACTCATGTAGATTAGATTTATAGACAAAGATTAATCTTAGTCTTGGATTATTAAAGCTTTTTCACTCGGGAATCTTGGTAACTCTTAAAACCAGATTTAAAACAAAAAACTTTTCAAACTCACTTCTGTGCTTGTATGAATTTAGCATTTGGGCTGGTGTTTCACTGTAAACCACAAGATAAAGGCTCCGAGAGGCATCATGCATTAGAAACGTGAGCGGGACTAATCTTACACGGCAGGCTGTTCAGAGAGCGGCCACGTTCTCTCTCTTCTTAGCCACCTTCATCCCTCTCTCTCTATTAAATTAACATCAGCACTTTCTGCACCGTTACGCCTAGAGCAGCTTGCAGTGTTTAGCCCAAAAGCAAATATTGCTAATTAAGTTTAGGGAAGCAATTACACGCCAAAAAAATCCCCAATTCATTTCTTATCAATTAGCTTCTTTTAATGATTTTCGGATCAGATTGGGAATTGACAGCAAGCTGCGCAAGCCATGTGAATGATGAACCTGTGCTCAGAAAATGAGAACTCAAATAATTAAATACTACATCGGTTTGCATGCTCAATCAGATGTAAGGATTTCTTTCCTTATTTATTCCTTTGCTTATGTATTTTTAATTATGTTTTATTTGACCGCATGTAATATTGTAGTGCTGTCTTTTTTTTGGGGGGGAGGATAAACAAAACGCTCAATCACAATATATTATATAAGGCATTTTTTCTTTTCTTTTTTAAAAATAGAAAAAAGGACAGCTCTCCTCTTCTGCTGATCCTTGAACGAAAGTGGATTACCTACTGTATGTGGTACCTACTGTAATCCATACCTCTCACGTAGAGGTTGGCCGGGGAGGAGTAGCGTACACCTTGCGAGTTCGACGCTACACACTCATATTTCCCCTGGTCTGTCTCTTCACTCCGCTCAATCTGCAAGGCACCTGGAGACAGAGAGTGAGCAAGAGAGAGAGAGAGAGAGAGAGAGAGAGAGACAGATATTGAAGGAGGTAGGGAGGGAGAGTGAGACAAAGAATGATAGGGTGGTGATGAAAAACCGAGCGAGAGAAAGAGACAAGGTGGGGGAGGAAGGATTGTGGGAGATTTGAAACGATAGGGGTGAAGAAAAGCAGTCGAGACAATGAGGAAGACAGGAAGAAATATAGCCAAACGACGGTTGGGACAAAATTAATAGGAGGAGTGAAGAGATGAACAGATGGAGCGATGGAACAAGGGTGAGCAGGTAGATAAAGAGGCAGCCAGAGAGACCGTGGTGCAGGAAGAAAAAAAAAAAGCGGAAGAAAAGAGAGAAGTAGAAAAATATTAAATATATAAAATAAATGATTCATAAACAGCCTTATTTTAACGAAAAACACTGCATTTCATTAACATTTACAGTACATACCCTCCTACTCCTCTTCCTCCCCTTCATCCCCCTTCCTCCTCCGGCTACATATCTCTTGGAATAATATTAACATAATAATTCCCTCCCTGATCGCTAAATTCTCATACTTTTGGAATTTCGTCTCTGTTCCATTCCCCTGCTTCTTTTCTCTGATTCTGACTGAATTTTTTTTTTTCCTTTTGTGCCGTTTGAAAATATTATGCGGAGTCGCCAGCGGCGTCTGGGTGAGAGCGAGTGAGAGGGTTGGACTAGTCAAATTGAGGTGGAAAACACTAAGAGAAGCAGGGTGCAGGTTATTTTTTTATTTGCCGGAGGGATTGAACTCCACCTTTTGCCATTCTCTCACTTTTTGTGGAGAAAGAGGGGCATGACAAAGCATTATGCTGATGCAGGAGCTGAGGGATTTACTCTCCAGCTCTCCTCTACAGAACACCCTAGCAACTCCGAGCTAAGGTTTCTCTGAAGATGCAGCTCGGACACACTAAATTTCACTTTTTTTTTGCAACATTTGACTCAAATTTAGTTACTGCCAATTTTCATCCAGGATCTAGTACTCTAAAATGGATCAGCAACTACCAACCTGGAAGAGTTAAGGCTAATGCTAGAGTTACAATACCTGGGGGGAACTCGGGAGGATGGAGAAACTTTCAATTGTTTGGAATCCCATCAATGCCAAAGTCAGCCACAGTCCAGGGGAGCAGTGGAACAAAATTGATCATACTTTCTGGGTGGGACGTGTCAATCACTGTGACAGTAGCCAATCTTGGGTGTCTTTGAGTTCATGTATGTGGAAGAGGGCAGACAGTGCTTTCCTTCGAGGGTGTTGCACTGCCCTGTGACGCAGCACAAACAGCAGTCCAAAAAGATGTGGTTGGATGACTTCACTTGTCTTGGAGGAATCATGTTCTACCATTCCGCTTCCCTGAGTGACTGCTGGCATATGACAGGAGATGTCTGGCTCGTGGGTGAAAATTGGCAGGTGCCCAAATTTTGGAGAAAATGGTGGGAGGTATGTTAAATTATTCCCAATGTTGGTGGTAATTTTGTTGTTGTTTTATTTAAAATGAACCTTGGCTCAGGGTAAGACTGCCAACTCACAGCTCCAGCATCCCCAGTTTGAAGCGGGTTTCCTTTGGGTTCTCCTGTTTCCTCGACATGCGAAACACATGCTGGTAGGAGGACTGTATATGCTAAACTGTCCCAAGGTGTGAATAAGTCACATCCAATCAAGGGTCTTGAACAAATGAATTAATCAGTTGGGTTCAACGTTATTACCCTATATTTCCAAAAGTATCCCTCCCATGCCAGGACTTCCCAGTACTAACCAGGCCCTAAAAGTGCATATCCTGGACCAAATTCTTTTTTTTTAATGAAAGAATGTCCCTTTACACACTCATGCAGAAGGGTAATTTTGCATAAGACCATCTGTCTACAGCAGAAAAAAATAAAATAACAAAACACATCTGGAAAAATTTCAAGGGAGTCTGGAGCCAGATTTGTGACGTCACCTGCGGAACCGCCAGCAGGCTGCGAGAGCTTGCACGGTTTCAGTGCACAGCCTGTGTAGACCAAGTTTAGCAGCTAGCGATTTTGCATTGAAATATGGAATTGTCACCTGAGCACAATGTTACTTCACCTTTGGATGAAGAATGTAATGTTGCTCCACCCTCCGACGATACATCTGTTAACCATTTTAATAACTGCGTGACAACGTTGAAGAAATTTGCCGAAAACCACCAGGTCGTTTTCTCAAACAAATCAGCGCTGATGTAGGATTCAGAGGGAGGCGTCCCACACGCGACGTCACGAAAATCAATGTTTGCCGGGAAACCCAAATGCCAAGTTTTTTTCAGAGTCCTGGACTAGAGTACTATAAGCCTGGCTACAGTTTTCCATTGAGGTGAAGGAATAACAAAAATATGGGATGCCAGGGCCAAATGGTTAGAGAAGCAGCTTTGGGACCAAAAGGTCATCGGTTCAATTCTCTGAACCAACAAGAACGGCTGAAGTACCCCCTTGAGCAAGGCACCAAACCCCCAAATGCTCTGGATAAGACTGTCCGCTAAATGTCGTTAACGTAATCACCTCATGAAATACAATACCGGTAACCTTTAGTCATTAAAATATAAATTCCCGTTCGTGTGCTCTAAACCAACAAAGCTTATGCTCTTATGTTAAAGGTTTTCCTCAGGTATACTGTAACTGAGAATGTCCTATTTCACATAACTGTTGCCAAAAGAAATCATCTTCTCCAATAACTACTGCTCAACCAATCAAATCAGCCTTCAGCTGGAGTAATGTAATGCAACGTAATCTTGAACGCCAGGCAGTGCAACTGCCCAAGTGCAATATTCCTTTAAGAACAAGTTGTACTGGTTCACCATCGACAGGTTAATTCCCATGTGACGGTTTAGCATGTTTGCTTGGCCTGGAGTGCTGGCGCTACAGTAGTGTTAGCAGTGTTGTTAGCATACAGCTCCAGGCTCCCTCAAGGGCTATGAAACAGCAGGGAGGCGTGCTCATTTCCTGCACGGTGAGGCCACAGACTCGAGCAGCCAGGCAGGTCCATCAGGGTTAAAACAGCATGAAGTCAGTGAGAGAAAGGGAAAAAGAGTGAGGGACTCCGCTTTACAGCTCCTCAGGGTGGATGGCTGTGTGAATGTGTACACGCCAGAAAGCGGTTTGAGCTTTCGAAAAACTTTGTGCGTTTGTCCATCATGTTGCAAAGCGAATATTGAAAGCACGCTGCAAGCAGATGCACTCATCAACTCTGCTAACCCTGAAGCTTGGAAAGGTTTGGAAAGGATCCAAAGTAAAGACATCAACACAAACACTGTTGGAAATGTTAAGAGCTCTAAAGTGAAACCACACAAATTCAAATCCTAACACTTTGGGCCTTTTTCCAAATACAGCTGGTGAGTGGAGTGACTCCGGAAGATGCCAGATGGAGTATAAATTACACGGTTTCTCATTAGACCGACTACAGTCCTGGGATACAAGTTGACTCATGTCTGACGGCGTCTTTGAAGAAGAGTTATGTCACAGCCGTTATAAAAGGGCACAAGCTTTCAGTCACGTGACAGCATTCCCGGAAGTTACGGGTGGTTGGATAACCTGACTGGCTCACAAGTTGAACGAGGTGGAGTGTGTCATTGTCGACATGGTGCACTTGCATCGCGAAGAGGAAGATTAAAACAAAACTTCCGAATACCGAAATGAAACCCAATAATATAAAAAGTTACTGAGGCCAGCCATCACTTTGATAAATAATAAAAGATATTTAGAACAATGAAAGATGACAGTTGAAAAATGCATTTAAATGCAGTATTTTGTAAACGCAGAAAGGCAGACAGAAATCATCAGAACTCAGACTGATGTGCGCATTCGAGGGAATAACCTTCAACACGAACGCTAGGTCTGCTTCAGAAACCACACTAAACAAGACCGTCAAGGACGGCGGCGCTCACTCCAGCCCTGTCTAATCCAGAAGGAACGATCGAAAGTGGGCCACCTTGCACAATAAATGTTGCAAGCTATATCCACCCTAGGAATACCAACCTATTTGCCAGAAAGAATCCAAAACAGCGAGGAATTGACCAAGAAGAAGCGATCTTTGTTGAACTGCTCATTAAGGCTTAATTAGTCCATAACTTCATTAATAATTGTAATGAAGCAAATCTGAGTAGAAGTTATATGCACCCTAGGTACCCCTACCTTCATGCCAGAAAGAATCAAAATCAGTGAAGAGCTGAGGGAGAAGAAACGATGTGTGTGGAAACTGCTCGTTAGGGCTTAATTACTCCATTTCGTCATTATTAATTGCAATTATGCAAATTTGAGTAGAAGCCATATGCATCCCAGGCAGACCAACCTTCCTGCCAAAAAGAATAAAAAAAGGAGAAAAATTGAGAGAGAAGATGCAATTTTTATGAAATGTGGATGACGCATGATGGCAAAAGTTCATCGCCTGTCAGCCAGATGAACTAATAATAATAATAATGAAGTTCCAAATAATCATGCAATCTCTTTGGTTTCTAAAAGTATCACCGCAAATGGTCCTCTGCTCTTGGCAAGCTCTTAGCATAGCTACAATCATAGCAGCTTCAAATGATGGCAGTCATTGACATGACTAGGTAGTCAAAATTATTAGCTAAAAAAAAAAAGTCAACGGCAATATCATTCATCCATCCATCCATCCTGAGGAACCACTTTATTCACAGCGGTGACGTGAGGCAAAGCTCGGGGACGTTTAGCATTGCCAATCTGCCTACCTGTTTTTAGATGGTGACTGAAACCAGAGGAAACCCACACAAACACGGGGGAGAACATGGCCAAAGAAACCCAAGGATCCAACCCAGGAACCAAGAGCTGTGAGGCTGCATCGCCCCAGGACATCAATCACATCACTTTCTTTTTTGGTTTTTCCAACAAGCTAAATATAAACAAGTCAGCCAACACCCTTACCCCTTTTTGTCCAACAGGGAATGGGTTCCATTCTGGTTCGTGCATCAAATTTTGACCCACATAGAAAATTTCAACCAACGATAAATTGGTTCAGAACCTGAAAAGTTGGTTCCCAATTGGTACCAAAACATAACTGGTTTTTCCAACATGAACCCTGAGGACATTCATGGGCATGTCATTAGTTTAGAGAGGAAGTAGAGTGCAGTGATTGAGAACGCAACGGAAAAGGATACATCTTCAGGAGGGGGGACCAAAAACATATCTGCAACAACAGAACAAAAGCTCAAAGGTAATCAATCAATTCAAATCAAAGCACACCACTATCTTGCTACAACCGTTTACTCCCGTTGTAAAATTGTGCAACACACTGTTCATGGTGCATCCTTGATTACATCGGTTCCACTCAGAAATGGTGAAAGCGTGGGCCGGTTCGCTAGTTGGCACCAAGGTTCAAAGAATCCTGAACGGAACCAGTTCAAGAACCTATTCCCTGTTAGTCGAAAAAAAGGTAACTTGCGTTTCTATTTCCTCCCTGATAAATCAGTTACATGTTTAACTACAGGCCTGTGCAGGTCTGAGCTCAGCCTTTGTCTGATTGGGGGATAGAAGCTATGGTACATAAAAACACAGGCCACTAAGAAATACCTTGATGCCAGGAATCGAACTAACGTTGCAAAATCTGTTCCATTCCTGGACAGCGCTTTCGACTGCTCGGACACAGATGACATCGCGAACTGAGGTCATGTAACATCACTCAGTCAGTACGCAGTGGCGCCAAACTGCGGCTGTGGAATCGTGACCTGAGGCTGGCACGCCAATTACATTCTTAAACACGCTCAAACTCGGTTAAACACACACATACAGACCAGCGCCTCTACAGGCTTCAGCCAAAAAGTCCTCTGCTGTCCATGTTCTCAAACATCAGATACCTTTGATCAGACTTTGGTATTTCTCAATTCAAGGCGCTGTGCAAGAAAAACACAAATGCACGACAAAAGCATGACGCAAATTACATCGCAGTTTGGGTTTCAAATGAAGGTTTAAAATGCAGATCTGTCCTGCTGAAACCTGGACGTCGCAATGTGCCATCTCTAGGTTCTACAAGACTCACATCACCTTTCTAACTGTTCCTCAGGTGAGTCCCATTTTTCATAACAGCGTGGTTCTGGAGGGTAATGACGCAGAACGCTAGGGTTTAACCGAGTCTACAAACGCCACATATCCAGCAGTTTCTTGTCATCAGGAATCTTCACCCACCAGGAGAAAAGGTTTCAGGAAGCGCAAGTCCAACAGTAGTGACATTTAAATCACCGACACTGCATCAGAGGTCACTTCATGACTTGTTGGAAGGTCTCAAAATGCATATACACAAAGTTCTTCTCACCATAAGATATAGAACTAGCATTCTGCAGTCAGGTCATGAAGCACTGAGATGCTTGAACTGCACTGAAAAAGCAGTAGAAGATGAAGGTGTTCAGACAGTATTATGTAATTAAGATATACGAATGAAGTGGCATGCAAAAGTTTGGGCACCAAACTTTTCGAAAGGGAAAATGTCTGTTACTGTGAATAGTTAAGTGAGCAGAAGATGAACTGATCACCAAAAGGCATAAAGGTAAAAGACGACATTTCAGTGTTTTCTGCAAGATTTGCTTTGTACAGTTGAAGAGTGAAAAAAGAAAAAGGAACACCATGCAAAGTTCAGCCACCCCAATACACTTGAGTTCTCAGGTAACTTTTACCAAGGTTCCAGGCCTTAATTAGCTTATTGAGCTGTGGCTTGTTCAAATTCTTCATTAGGAAAGGTCAGATGATGCAGATTTCAAAGCTGTATAAAT
>JAPEKO010000024.1:70134408-70145005 GCA_027576075.1 Cathorops hypophthalmus
TTTATATCTGGCCATTCCACAGCATGGAGAATGGGAATCACAGCAATTGGCATTAAAATAACAAAAAAAGTTTTTTTTTTAACAGGTCTAGCGTGGTATACTCTTGCGCCTCTGTCAATCACAGTGACACAAACCAATCATGGGCATTTCTGAGCTCATGTGTACAGAAATGTGTGGACAGTGATTTCCTCCGTGTTTTACTTCGCCCTCGAACATTGCATATCACATAAATAATGTTTCTAAAGTTAATATTAGTGTGACAGAGGGATCTACCATAGCTTCAGCATCACATAAAATTCTCCATTTCTTCCCCATGCTGCAAAATCTCCCTGACTGTCGCAGCTACTATGTTGTGAGTGCACGCAGCCGCGGCGAGCATATTCTCCAGTTCATAGACAAAAACACGAACATTCAAATTCACCTTTCCTTCCCCGTTAACAGTTCCTGAAATCCAAGCACAAACACGCACTTGTCATTTTGAGTGTTTTACTTTGCTTACCTGTTCAGTGTGTGTGTGGTGGAAAACAGAAAAACACTCACTCATTTGGATCCAAGCAGGGAAAAAATATCTTTATTTTTGGTCTCTCAACATAAAAGAAATGCAGAAGAAAGAAACAGTTCCAGGCGCATGCCTCCCCTTCCTCACGATGGCATTTTATATTCTTGTGGAATTTCCTGTTAAAAGACCATAAAAAGCAAAAAGACCATCTAAAGCAAAAATTGAAACTCCTAGCATAAAAGGGATTGTCCTTTGTCAACAGATGTTGGGTCAACAGGGGTGCAGTCAAGCGTCGGCCGTGAACAGCAAGGAGGCAAGTTGAACCAGCGGGTAAGGTGACAGAGGTGCACCTGTGTCAAATTACTGGCTGTCTATTAACTTGTATCTCTGTGTGTCTTTCAGACAGTCAGAAATGATTGATAGATAGATTAGATAGATAGATATGGTCTCTGATCTGATACCCCAGTCATGTGCATTTGTTTGGTGAAAGAGTCACTGAAAGGTGTGTACAAATAAAAGAATTCACTTGTTCTGAAGCCTGCTTCCCATTCCTCTGTTTCATAAAATCAGAGATCCGTAACACTGGTGCCGAAACCTGGGACTGAGGAATGAATACCACCATGGGATCTGAACCAGTCCAAGAACTCCTCCAAATGCTCACCTACGACCTCCAGCCCCAGCAGCATGCCCTTGTGGTGCTTTCTGCCAACCTGAACTGGCGCTTCCAGGATCTGCTTGAAGCCCAGGCAGAGGATCGGCAGGTAATACAGAGCTGGGTCCAATCTGTGGGTGCTCCAGCAGGTGTTCCTGCAGCCAGCGTGCGCATCCCGCTGGTTTTGTGTGGGGGCCCACTGTTGTGTTCTTCCGACTTTTCTCTCCCTTTTGTTTTACAGACCAATGCATCAGCCAGAGGGCTGGGGGCCATTTTGTCCCAGGTGGTGGAGGAAGAGGAATGTCTGGTGCTGTACATCAGCTGCAAGCTCTCCATGCAAGACTCAAAGTATAGCACAATAGAGAAGGAGTGTCTGGCCATTAATTAGGCGGTCCTCACTCTCCACTACTACCTGCAAGGACACCTATTCACCCTCTGTTCCAACCATGCCCCGTTCCAGTGGCTCCACCACATGAAGGATGCCAATGCACAGATCACTCATTGGTATCTGGCCCTTCAGCCCTTTAAATTCAAGGTGGTCCACAGGCCAGGGGCACAGATGCTGGTGGCTGATTACCTATCTCGCAGGGGAGTCAGATCCCTGGCCAGACACCTCCCTGGCCTGAATCGGGTGGTGGGGGTATGTGGCAGTGGGACTGTGGTTGAACGTTGGCTGTGAATGGCGAGGAGGCAGGTTGAACTAGTGTGTAACATGTGATGAGGGTACCTGTGTCAAATTACTGGCTGTTTATTAACCTGTCTGTGTGTTTCTTTCAGACAGTCAGGAATGAGAGAAAGAGAGAGCTATGATACCCCAGTCATGTGTTGTGTTTGTTTGGTGAAAGAGTCAATGAAAAGTGTACAAATAAAAGAACTCCCCTGTTTTGAAGCCTGCTTCCCATTCCTCTGTTTTCCAAAATCATTGATCTGTCACAGATGTGTTCTCTTTTCTCACTTTTCCCAAACATTTAATGGTTTCTCAAAGTTGGGCACCATTATCACTAATCCTTTTCCTGTAAGTACTAAATGTTTCACACACGTGCTTGGTCCATGAATGGGTCATGAACCCCTAACACACACAGGGCTATACTAAAAGTTCCATTACATTTCCCCTCTTTGTTAATTTCATTAACACCTTGTTCAAGCAAAATATATCAAAATTAGACATCAATTCTTACACCCCACAATCTAATTTTAGCAGGAACTTCATTAAATTTTGACTGGAAACAACTATAATGCTTTTTTTTTTTGCAAGGTATAGACACCTCTCGTTTCAGGAATCAAATAGTAAGGAAAAATAAATCCAAATAACATACATGCATTTGAGCTATTTATTATTTTAACTAATTTCTTCGTCTAAAAAAAGGTAGGCTATAGTCTTCATCTGTCTAGTCTGGGAATTCACTTGAGCCTATTTTCACCAGGACTTGGTCTTGCAAATGTACAGCCATTATCCTTGCATCATAGCTGACATCATACACAGAGCACACAGACATATCAAAACTACCATTAATATCACAGGGATGATCATGTTCACATATGTTGCTCACCGTCCAAACAAACTGTATAGCCATCCCCAAGTGCCCTCTCTATGCTCATCCAGTTGTAATTGTCTTGCCACTTCCTTCATTTGCTTGATGGCGAATGTGATGGTACTGTGTTCATCATCATTTGCTGGGACATAGGTGCAGCATTCTTCTCCAACCATTGCACAAACTCCACCTTCATTAGCCAATACAATGTCTAATGCCAGCCTATTCTGAGTTATCGTCACTACTGCTGTCAGTTCTTGTTTAACCCCTTCTAGCACTAGAGTGATGGCATTCACAACTGTGGCAAGTCTTTAATGTGTCACCTCCAACTGATTCTATACCTGAGGCCATACTGAGGGAAAAAAAGCATGCCAAAATTTCTAACATCTAGACTCTAGTTGGTGTTCAGGAGGTAGGAAGTCATCAGTGTTTGACCTCCTTCTTCATTGTGATGAAATTCGGTAAACATGGATGGTCATGAGAATTTTGAGTTGAGTAAAAGCACATACTCCAGTCCAGCCATGCAGCAGGTAGTAATATGCTCATTCTCCACATACGCAGTACCAGTCAGATTTGTACCCAGTGTATCTTGGAGTGTAAACACTGTCAGCTTGTCCATGGACTCCAGCATGTGCCAGCGAACATGGAGGATACAGGCAATAACATGACTTCTTGTACACTCTGTGTTTGCAAAAGAGGCACCCATAAGGCTGCCCAATTGGTGCAACAGATGTGCTCCCATCAACTTCACACAGGGACTTTGTAACCCTTAGTCAACACTTGCAGTCCTGCATCAGAGCTGCCAAAGACTTTAGGTCCCCACTTGAATTCTCCTGAAGCTCTTAACAGTTGCAATTCTAGACTGTGTATGAGGTTCAGTGTGGTAGAGAGGCAGTTGTCCACATACAGTATAGGCCAGCCATATCATATTCAGGCCCTCCAGCATTTCTGGAAACCAGGACATTTACCATGGTCCTCAGAGTATCATTAAGGCTTGTTTTTGTGGGTTTACCTGCAAAAGGCTGAGCCGATGGATGAGAGATCAGGGTGCACACTACACACGGTTCTGTAAGGTTTAGACTTTGTCGTTTGCATATTTCCAAAACTCATTGTGGACAATGGGTGCATAATGATTAGGGCCCGTTTCACTTTGTTGCAGCATTTTTGGGAGCAAGCAGGACAAGTTCACTGCAACCCCAAGCATAATTAGTGCAGCCCATACAGCTTTTACGTGGCACTAGAATGGATTCTTCATGATGTCAGACATGTAAGGAAAGGCTCCATACAGTAAAACCCTGCCTATAGCTGGTGCACTTACTGGTACTCCGAGTGCAGGCATGCCTGTTTACGCACTCTTCCCTTGGTCAGTGAGGTGCAGTACTACTCTATGCAGCCACTAACTTACTGCCTGTGTCTTGTCCTCTGCTTCTAGGGGTGGTGCTTTCTTGCAGTGGCTAGCATGTATCCACGTGGCTCTTTCCTTCACCTTCACAGCTGTCTGAGTTGTGAGCAACACCCGATACGGTCCTAGCCACCTTCAATCTCTCCAGCATTTTCTCCTCAAGTCTTTCACCACTATCCAATCCCCCAGCTTCAAATCATGTAGCATACTTTCAGCTATCCTTAGTATTGCCTCCTTTCCCTGCTCATGGTTGTAACATAATACAGAAGAAAGTTTTGCACAATATCGGAACATTTCTTCTTATAGGCCCGTAGTCAGCTGTGGAATTGGCTGAGGGTCTATCCCAGTATTTGATGGTCTGCCAAAGAGTACAGTATTTCAAATGGGCTCAAGTTCATTCTTGCTTTGACTCTCCTGCGCATATACAAGAGTACAATGGGCAGGGCCTTAACCCAATTGAGAGCTGTATCTTCACATTTAGCCAATTTGCTTGAGCATCCCATTTTCCTGCTCTACTGCACCCAAGCTAGTTGGGTGATATGCACAATGTTGTTTCAGGTAAATTCTCAACATTTCTCCCACTTGTTTCAAGGCCTGATTTACAGAGTTCCGTTATCACTACTAATCTTCCTAGGAATGCCCCATCTTGGAATGATTTCAGTTAACAGAGCATTCCTTACAGCTCCTACATCTTGTTTGGAAGTGGGGAATGCCTCTACCCATGTTAGAACATATCTATGAGACAGTATGTTTTCCCTTCTGCAGGTGTCAACTCAATAAAATCCATCTGTAAATGTTCAACTGGTCCCTGTTGTGGGTATGCAGCCTGTGCTACCTGTTGCCCCCAATGTTTGTGTGTGGTACAAGTGACACTTCTTGCAAATATTTTGGGCAAAATTCATAAATCCTTTTGTAAACCAAAAATGCCCAGTAGTGCTGCTCATTCCCCTCTTTGACACATGATCCTGACCATGAGTTGCTAGGAGTTATTACTTGGGTGGCACAGTGGTTAGCACTTTCACCTCACAGCAAGAAAGCTCTGGGTTCAAGCCCACTGGCCAAGGAGGGCTTTTCTGTGTGGAGTTCATATGTTCTACCCGTGTCTGCATGGGTTTCCTCTGGATGCACCGATTTCCCCCACAGTTCAAAGACACAGTAAGGTTAATACAGCGTGCCCTTGAGCAAGGCATCTTACCTCCCAACTGCTCCCCCAGGTGCTGTAGCATGGCTGCCCATGGCTCTGGCTATGCATGCACTGCTTCAGATGGGTTAAACAAGACTAATTTAACTGTGCTTGTGAGCATGCCTCGGACAGAAGGTGGCACCCTCCATTTCCTTCCTGGCAGCTTGAACCAATCTGGGGGGGGGTTCCCAAAAGTCTCGTAAAGCCAAGAGCATCTTAACTAGGAGTGTGTTTGTGCTGCTCACTACCATTTAACAATGATCTTTGTGCTATGATGCTTTTGGGGAAACTCAAGTCTGGCAGTTTGAAATACTCAAACCAGTCCATCTAGCACCAAAACCCCATTCCAAAGGGAACATCACAGCAAACACTCCCTTCCCCATTTTTGATGTTTGCCGTTACCTGAAGCTCGAGTTGGATCTGCACAATTATGAATCATGCTGCCATCAAGATAAAGGTATAAAACAGCAGGTGGTTGTTCCTAATAGTGGCCAGTGAGTGCATTTATCCCACATATTTAGCAGCTCACTGCTTAAATTTGTTAGAACACTGAAAGTTTTCACTAGCTTAACTTGTGATTAAAAACTGAACCCAACATTTACTGCAATTTCACAGCTTGCTAATTTTATTTAGTATATATAAAAAGTGACTGAACACACCAAGGTTGAGGGAAGCAGTGTAAAAAAAAAAAAGAAATTGCTGTAGACACTGCTTTATAACTGCGTCTTGAAATCTAAACTAGAAAAAAAGGCAGTAGTCATGTGCATGGTAAAGGGTGATTTACTGTAAATGCAGTGGAAGTGGTTCAGCTGGAGACCTCCATTTTCCCCAACAGATGCAGTGCCACCAAAATGACTGCCATAACTCAAGCATTGTTTTACTGTAAGGGGGAAATAAGGACTGTCAACACAATAGACCTTTTTAGACACTTAAATGCATGATTTGTGATGCCATCCTACATCCTTTTCTAACCAGTTTTCCTTGATGCCAATGGAAGAGGCCATGCGGTCAGAGAGACATGGATTTATAAAGACCAATTTGGGGTGGGGGAGTGACTCACTTGCAGAGTGAAGACAGTGATTAGTCTAGTTAGTATAATGAGAACTGGCACAGCTCTTAAAAATGTTGCTACAGCAAGGAACCTTCCATCCTTGCCAAAAGGAGGGGGTTAACCCTATGCTAAAGGAAACTGAAGCACCATTCCTTAGCATTTAGAGTAGTCCATCAGCTCTGGTCATGACCACCATTTAGATACTTCAAGTCATTTCACTTATAAGGTGCATCCCAAATACTTCCTCTAACCAGCCAAGTAATAGCCTTTGCTTTTCAGGCTCAATGTGCACCCCTTTGTTACCAACAACTCACAGAAACAGGGCCCAACAATTTAGTAAAACAAAAAAAAAAAGTTGAATTGCCATTTCAAAAGATTAGACATGCATCTAAGAGATTTAGAAAACATCTTTAATGTATACATGCATTTGTAAAGTTACATCACATGGAATTGAAACACCATCATGATTTGTCCGGCTGAGCTGCAGGAGCACCATCCTCAAGGAGGGGTTCACGCTCTGCATCTGACACTTCAGTCCCATGGCACAAAACCTTGAGCCAGCCAACAAAGTCTGAACCTTTAGGAAACAGGATGAAGTCATAGAGGAGTGCAGCTACAACACCACCACATAGTGGCCCTGCCCAGAACACCTAGAGAGAACAAGGAAAGGAAGCACACCAAGTGTTGGGTTTTGTACATGTTCTCATTCAGCCTTAAGCTTACTCAGGATAAGGGACGAGAGGCATCTTAAGCCTCTTCTGACTAATCAATCCAGGTGTTGATTTTCAATAACAGCAGCTGACAGTCAAGCTGCAAGTCAATGCATTTATTCCATTGTTGTGTATAGCAACAGCTCAGTTATAGGAACTTATGGCAGATGCACCACATTCCATATTTAAAAAGGAAGTTCCATTAAGCAAGGGTTAAATCTTTCCAAGTTCACATGATCAAGTTCTGTAGTAACAAGGCCACTCACCCAGTGGTGTTCAAACTCGACAGAGACTAGAGCTGGGCCAAAAGATCGAGCAGGGTTGATGCCACATCCAGTGTAACTAATCTGTTTAGACAAATTGGATTAGGTCAGTGAGGTGTCAGGCTAGTCCTCACATGGAAGGCTTCTAGAAATTAGCATTTTGAGCTAAAACAAAGACCTACTCCTACAAGGTGAGCCAGAACCACAGAGAGCCCACATGCAAATGGAGCTGAACCAGCCATGTTGTCCCTCCTTTTATCCACTGTCGCTAGGACACATAGCACCAGTTGGAGTGTGAGGAGAAACTCCATTCCAACGCCTTGACCTGGACCGACACCATTCAGCTGCAGAATGAACAGTCAATTTTAACCACTGGGATTTTGCTAATCACAAGAAAATCTCACAAAACACTATGGGCTGGATGTTTAAACACTAGTGGCCAGTTAACCCTCAAACCATTCACAAGGAATGAGCCAGCATTTCGAAAGAGGCAAAACCCTTAATCAGGCTATTTCAGTGGTCTGCTGTTGCACTCGGAACAAGACTACCACAGAGGCTAAAGGAATAATATTAGCAGGGGGGCTTAGCTAGCATGAAGCCAGATGTGCCAGCAAGAGTACGGTTGAACAGTGGATGGAAAAAGAGTCAGGTGAACAAACTAACCCTCAATCAAACCCCTGCTGCCAGAACAGGTTTATAAAGCTTAGTTAAGTTTGTTCAGTAATCCAGGTGATTGAAAAATTGGGGCAGTTAGAAGGAGCACTTAAAGCCACACCCACCCTGTTCAAGGTCAAGCCACTTTTTCTGGGGGGAGTAGCACCCACAAACAACTATTTGATTCAATGGAACTCTTGTACAGTATCTTGAGGGCACAGCTAGTGACACTAGTCAAATTATCAAGTTACTCACTTTGTTCAGCCCAAGTGAATCTACTGCTGATGGTCTCACTCCCAGAACAATGCCGCTAGCAATCACAGCCCCAATCACCTGAGCCAGAATGTACCACAATGCCCGGCACATGCTAATCTGGCAGCTAACCAACATAGCAAGTGTGACAGCTGGGTTCAGGTGGGCTCCACTAATGTGGCCCAAACTTTGAACTAAGACAGCAATGGCTAGCCCAAATGCTAATGCTACCTTTACTTCCTGATCTGGATAGCTGCTGTTCCCATTCCCAATTACTGCAGAAATGCCACAAAAGACAAACACAGTTGTCCCTATCAGCTCTGCAAGGGCAGCCCGCCAAAAACCCAAACCCTGTAGTTCTTTCTTCATTGTGCCCTAATCCAACCAGCCAAGCTATTGCATGAGTAGCAGCTTCTGTTATTTCAACTATTTCCTGTGGCTACATCACTCATTCTTCATTGGTCTCTCAATATGATTGGCTAAACTATTTGTCAGTCTTTCAATTAGCTCTCAATTAATCAGGCTTTCCTCCAAATCCATTTCGCTCAGAACCACTAAGTAGCTTCTCATGACATTTTTGTACCCAAAATAAACAAATAATTAGCATGATATACATATTTTGATGGAGGTATGAATGAATGCATACAAATATAAATCACAAATGCTGTATTTAATCATTTATTTCAACATTTTTTGAAGATTTATTGAAAGACATATTTATTGAAGGATTTGATGCAATATTTTTGACCTGGTGTTTAGGACAAAAAAAAAAGGATATAACCTGACATCAAAGTGTTGATCATCAGGAAGGGTTCCAAGTAGAAACTGGGGACCAGTAATTGTCAAATGAACCTTTAAAGAAGAAAATGGTTCGTAATAATTAAGAGCTTGTATTTTACACTTGCACAGCTAATACACACACTCTGAGAAAAAAAAAATCTTCAAGGGTTTTTTCTGGGTTCATCAGATAAATAAAATTTCTGGAACCATTTTCTGACACACACACTTAAAATTTTGTAAATTTTGACACATTGCATTTGAAACAGAAGGTTGCTGCCTTGTTGCCTCACTGACATAATAAAAAGGCGTCTTTTCTGGCCGGACTTTCAGCTGGAGGCATCTTCTAACGACATTCAAATGACCTTTTAGGATCACATTTATGGTAATTCTGTGTAACTAAACCAAAGAACTCACTAGTTAGGTAACTGATGCCTCACAAATCAAGTTAATATATTTGCTTCGAGTCAAAAAAAATTTAAATAAATGTGATATTACAATGTTTATTTCTCAGAAACTTTTTTTTTGTAAATCTAAGCAAAAAACAATTATATTTGTATACAAAATCACTTTTCTATGAAGGTTGGTCCACCATTTTTTTCCTGTTGCTTTCAGGAGCTGATGCGCAGATTTATGGGTAATGTGCAGCATCGAGGATAAATCAATGACGCCTTCTACTGGGGGCCATTTGAAGGCATCTTAAGACTGGAAACGAGAATTTGATCAGTGTCAAATAGTCCTTGATGACTTGCTGTCCTATTAGACATACTCCTGAAACAGCATTTTGAACACACCCACTCTGAACCATTAAAGGTTCTGTCCATGGTAACTATGGTAACCTCGGGTCACGTACTATTTTATCATAATATTTAGCTCACTCTTAAAATATGATAGAACCCTAGTAAGTTTACCATACCCACTGGTGGAGCCATTTTCACGGAGCGCCTGTGTGGCGCTGTGGGGTAATAGGAAACCATTTAATGTGTACACTGGTTAGTCCAGATGTGACGCACAGGAAGCATTTTGTTTTTGACCGCAGGCTGGTGGCGTTTTTGAGTTCTTTGTTACGTACAGTTTTTGTTTTGTTTGTGCTAAATAAATGGAATGAGTGCATCATATCCAAAGAAACTTGCTACGTATTACTTTTACTTAATGGACCAAGTTGTTTTAAAGAACGAAGAAGACATCAGCTGAAGCCGCGAGTGCAAATTCACAGTGTGTCTCCACCCACCCTTACAATTAAGTGTCATTACATCTTGGGGAAACCCTTAGACTTTTACTTTGGAACTTATTGTCTGGGTCATTGTTGTGCAACAGAATAGTGTCGTCCCCAGCAGGAGATTGGGAGTTCTAATCCCGCTGATGCCACAACCATCTGTGCTCAGGAGCCCAAGAGAGCAAAATTGGGAGAAAGGCGTGGCATTAGACCTGTTCAAAAAAAACTTTTTTTGTTATTTTAATGCCAAGTGCTGTGATTCCTATTCTCCATGCTGTGGAATGGTCAGATATAAAATTATTTTGATTTTGGACCATGGGAAGATCTGACTCATGAGCCATGAAGTTTTAATGTTTATTTTTTCAAAAAACGCCTGACATTTTGCCTCCTTTTGCCTTATAACTTC
>JAPEKO010000024.1:72641604-72652051 GCA_027576075.1 Cathorops hypophthalmus
CTTACCCATCCTATGGAGGGTATCAATGATGGTCTTCTGGCCAGTTGTCAAGTCTGCAGTCTTCCCCATATTGAACCAAACTGAGACAACTGAACCAAACTGAAGCAATTTTATGATATCTGGGGAAACCTGTGCAGGTGCCTTGAGTTTAATAGATGATTAATGTGTGACAGTTTAAAACATTCATGCCCTGCAAAATTTGGGCTGATTTGTTCACAGTATTCTGATTTTTTGAATTCCTGTTTTCGTGGGTTTTATGAGCTGGAAGCCCAAATTATGTGAAAATAAACAAATAAATACTTGAAATCATTTAAATTGTGGGCTCTAAATCTATAATCTATGAAAGTTTAACTTTTTGAATGGAATTATGGAAATTAAACAACTTTTCCATGATATTCTACTTTTTTGGAAAGGGTATATATAGTCTGTTAATTATATTCAATATGTTAATTAAAACATTCTTTTCCCACTGGTTAATGGTCCATCAACTACCATGACTAATAGGACTATAGGTGGGGCTCCCAGTACTGTTCAACGGTCATGGGTCTGGTGTGCCGATGTCTCAGCTTCAGACCCTCCACCTAATTTCCCATCTTCAAAAAATATTTTTGGAGGTTTAAGTTATTGCAACTTTAATTAGAAGGGCACTCAGTAGAGTTCATACCTCCACCAAGCCACATATTATCTACATCAAAATCAAACCCCTTGAACCTAGGTAAATACCAAGGCTGTCCACCAAATTTCATCCGAATCCATTCACTACTTTTTGAGTTATGTTGGGAAAAGACTGACTGACTGACTGACTGACTGACTGACTAAACAAACAAACAAACCTAGGACCAGCATCTATATCTGGATTTGCATCAAAATATAATCAATTGTTGCTTGGCCCATGGCTCTCCTTTCCACCAAATTTCATCCAATTCCATTCACTACTTTTGAGTTACGTTGGGAACAAACAGAGGTGAAAACATCACCTCCTCCAGCAAAGTCGGTGGAGATAAATATTGGGAGGTGGGCTGTAATTATTAAAATTCACACTGTTCTAGTGTTTTGTTTATGACTTATTTTAAGCCTTGTGTGGTGTTCATATTTTTGTTACTCAGCCAGTGTTCATGGGTCTGATGGACCTGCTGCATTTTGGTGTTTTAAATTCAACACAATTAAACAATTTTACATTAAATACTCAACAGATGTTTACTTCACCCCAATTACAACCAACATAAACAGCATACATTGTTAATATTTACCCTTTACCTTAGTTAGATTACATTTATTTAAAAAAAAAAAAGTGGTACTCATTTATTTTTTTTAATAATATGTAATTTTATATGTAAAAAGAAAATCAATTATCGTCAAGATATGTGTGGACAAAAAAAAAAAAAACATGTTTATCTTCAAATTTACAAATGAAGCAAGGTTTTTTTTAATCTCAAATAATTTTTATTTCTTTGAATTTCATTTGAAATTTAACCCATTCAGTTCAATTTGCACAACACAAGCTGAACACATACAGTAGCCATGTCAGTCTATACAACACATCATCCCCATTGAACACATTGCCTTTTCATACCAGGCAACACAACACGCGAGGGGCAGAGTTTTACTGGGTGTGTGTTGCATATGTACTTCTTCCATATGATGCATGTATATTGTGTTTTTTTTTTTCTGTCTGTCTGTCTTTGGTCCACACACTTCGCAGCACTTCTTTTTGTTGCTGCTGGCCGCAACCGAGAATAATGAAAAGATCAAGAATTTTACGAACACCTCTCTCTGTCCCTCTCTCTCACATATCCCGGTTATCAAAGCGGATAATCCTGGAAATGATGTGGACATTTTCCAGAGACATTGTTGCATGGAAAAGTTCTCTGCCAGTTTTTGCATCCCACAGGGATTCTGTGGATTCCCCTTTGGACCTGAAAACCCCAGCAAGGATAAGAATGCCAGAGTAGGCCTGTAAAAGGGTTTGGTCGATCTCCTTCCACGTTTCTCCAAAAACACACCTTCCTTCTAAATTAGTGCAATCCAGAATAATCTTCTGGATGGAATCTGGGATGAAAAGCTCAAAAAAAAAGACTTGATGCCCCACACATGAGAAACCGCCATCTGTGTCAGCCCTGGTTGCATTCTTTGTCACGTTGGCAGCCATGCATGGTGGCTCATTTCTTGGGCAATTCAATTTCTCCATTCCTTGACATCCATAATTCTTCACCTGCTAGCTGCTGACAGGTTGATCCTGGATGGATAAATTCCAAGGGATGTCATAGTCTTTGCTGTTCATTTGGAGATGGCATCCCCAGCCTCAGTGTCCCAGTTGAGTTAGGTTCTAGGCAGAATCTGATTTTGTCCAGTTGATGGAGTAGCCAGACACCCTACTATAATTGCTAATCAGATTATAGACCAATGTAAATGAGGATGAGGGGGTTGTAATGTATAACAGAATGTCTTAGGCATACAGATTGATTTTATGGTGGTGTGACTTCAGTTGGATGTCTGAGATATGGACAAATTGCCTAATGGAAGCAGCCAGAGGTTCAGTGAAAAGTGCAAACAATAGTGGGGATAATTGGCATCCTTGTCAAGTGCAATTGAAATGGTTTTGATATGGTGAATCATATAAAGTTTTAATTTGATTGGTGAAATATGGCTGTAATCCAAAGCTAAGTCACTCACTCACTCCGATCCTTGTCGCTGGCGACAATAGGGAACTCTGTCACGGCACTTCTGGTGGCGCTGGGCAGCACAGGTTGTCAGTTGGGCCTCTGAGGTGGTCTTGCCCATCTTAGGTTGTGATGCCACTTGTCTCAGTCTGCGATCTCCTGGAACCAGGATAAGGGGTTGATGCCATAACACTTGATGTCATCTTTGGCACAGTCTTTCCATCTTTTTAGGGGTCTGCCGTGGTTCCGGGAGCCATTCTTGAGTTCTCTGAGCAGAAGTTGTTTGGGGATGTGAAGTTCTTCCATCCTGCACACATGTCCCAACCATCTCAGCCTGTTGCCTCTTTAGCATAGTTTCTACTGTGGTGGTCTTTGCTCTGGACAGGACCTCCTGGTTTGTGACATGCTGCCACCACCTGATATTCATAATGCGCCGGAGGGACTGCTGATGGAAGTATGTATAATAAATATGTTATTTACGAGCTGGGAGGTCCGTATCATGAAATACCGTGACCGAGGTCTTGAAAGTACTGAGCGAGGCCCTCTGGGCCCAGGTCACGGTATTTCACCATACAGACCGACCTTAAACTAGTAAATAATATATTTATTTTTTTCTTTACAAAATTCTATCAGAAAACGAGAGCGCCCGAAAGGGAAACCTGAGCCAAGCTGCCATTTTGAATCCTCATTCATGGCTGTAATGCAAATTGCTTCCTCCTCAGTATACAAGTGCACTTCCATGGCAGGAAAAAAAAACTACATGTTGTTGCCTATGTAGTCCCCTATTGATACAAATAGGAGTCATTCAGGATTCAGCCATGTTTTTACTCAGCGTTGGCAACAGTTACAGGTTTTTAGCTTTCTTCTTAAATGTTTCCTTTTATTTTGTCTTCCTCAGGGTAGTAAAACTCGCTTTCGCTGTGAAGGCTGTCGTTATTGCTATCCATGCTGTAAAATTAATGCTATTCTCGTGAGAAATGCTGGCAAAAATTGATTTTTGATAATCTTTTATAAGTAAATCTTATTAAAAAAAGGTAAACGTTGACAAAAAATGCTCCTGTTTTGTTGTTGTGAACGAGCAAGTCGCCAGAGGTCCATAACTGGGGTCCGTACCATAGGATATGGACCTGCTCGCCAGCCAATCAGAGCGCAGGATTTGACGGAAACCGGACCGCGAAAAAAATAATGGATATTATGTATAATTAATTCCAATTTCCAGTCATATCTTCCGATATTTTCTTTGCTTGTTGTTTTTAAATTTGCAGCCAGTCACTTTACAATGAGGCAGTATGAGAATTCAGGTAACGGAGATGTCTTTTGTCCTGGTACAGGATCACTGCATCATCATCATCTCTCTCACACACACAGGAATACTACGTCCAAATACTTGTACTGCCTCACTATATAGTACGAGGGTACTTCAAAATGTTCTCAGCCTTACCCAGAAACAAGGGGTGTAACTCCCATTTTGGGGCATAACTGTATGCTATAAACCCTTATATCACTGTTCACAAAAACTCAAATGAAAGAAGCAATCACAGAAAAAATGGAGAGGCAGGCTTTGAGTTGGCGTGCTGTTGCTCCAGAACAATGCGTCCGTCCACACAGCACAAGGGGCAGCGGCAGAAGCAGGCAGATGTGGCTTTGAACTGTTGCCCCATGCACCCTGTGCACCTCACTCACCCAACCTGGCACCACCTGACTTCTGTCTGTTCCCTAAACTGAAATCCCACCTGTGTGGTCACCATTTTGATAGTGATGAAGTCATCCGTGCTGTTTGGAGACTCAAGATGTGATCATCTTCTGCAAAGAGATAGCAAAACGTCAACATTGGCGGACCAAGTGCCTTGAAGTTAAAGGAGACTATGTTGAGAGAGAATGCAAGAACAGTCTAGACATTTTCTGGGTGAGGCTGAGAACTTTTTGAAGTACCCTTGTGTGCAAAAAGCAGCATGTCATAATCCGTAGGGTGTCCGACTTGATGAACTAGATTCATCCAGTTCAGTGGTCCAAATACTCAGTAAGGCATTACTGGTAGCTGAATGGGACCCAGCTGGTCCTCTACATCTGTAGTATGCGCACACGCACCTGAATGTACGGTAAGTGTTGGGTAGAAGGTACTTAACCGATGTTGGTGCATAGAGTATTTGGATTTGAGAACGTGCTGGAATGATTGGTCAAATAGAGAACTAGAAAAGCATTTGGAGAGCGCAGAACTCCGCCAAGAATCTTTTAAAAAAAATCCGGGATCCAGAAGGTGATCTGGATCACTGCCAAAATTTAATGGATTGCTACTTGTGCCCAGTCACACACCTGAAAAACTTTCAGAGCAATCCGTTCATTAATTTTCCTGTAATGTTGCTCACAGGCAAACAAACAAACCAACGCTACCGAAAACATAACCTCCTTGACGGAGGTAATAATAATGACTAGAATGCATTTCTGGAGAAAATGTGAAAGTATGCTTGCTCAGGTGCGCTGCCATGGCGACCCGGCAAGAGAGGCGACTGCACGCTCACATGACCAAGTTTTGTGTCCGCATGTGAAAGTTTGGCCAAGACACAAGGCGGATTCTCATACCGAGATGACAGGCTGGCAAGGTTGTTTACAGGGACATCCCAGAGCATCACTTAACATCAAAATTTAGATGTAATTCTAAATCCGTAAAGAGAGATGACGCGAAACACGGTTTTGCTCATTGTGGTGCCCCCTAGTGGCCAAATGACACAATTTGCTGAGGGTACATGAACTGGTGCCGAAAGTGATCTCAACAAATATGGTCTTGATATGTCAGTGTTTGAGATGAGCCAAAATACGTTTTTACTAATTGTGACGCCCCCTAGTGGCCAAATGACGCCATATTTGATAAGGATAGTTTGAATGGTGTCCAAAGTCATGCCACTAAATATGGTCTTGATACATCAAAGCGTTTCCGTGATATGAGCTCACTTCCTGTTTGGTGGCTTCGCCATTGATTTTGATGGGCTGCCACGGGCGAACACTTTGATCTATGAGAGCGAAACAAATATCATTCATTAGCCATGAACTGGAGATCATATGTGCCAAGTTTTATGATGATCAGACAAAACTTGCAGCCAGGGTCACTTCACCTCCACTTTGGAAAACATTCAAAATGGCAGAAAACCTAATGAGGCGAAAAATGACGTCAGAGGGTGCGTTGGAATCGTCTAGCTCCAAGGATTCCAACGGCACCAGACTTATGAAAATCGGACATATGGATCAAAAGTTACGTGCATGAACGCATGTACGACTCTGATCAGTTGGTGGCGCTAGAGCGTGAGACGTACCAACATGAAACTTGATGAAATCAATCAGGGTCTATTCCTCTATCAGTCTACCAAGTTTCATGACTTTACACCTTACGGTTTGGCCTACAGAAGGAAAAATCTGTTTTTTTGCACCACGCGCCCATTCATTTCAATGGGGAAAAAATTAATCCTTTAAAAAAATCCGGGATCCAAAAGGTGATCCGGATCACTGCCAAAATGTAATAGATTGTTACTTGTGCCCAGTCGTACCTCTGGAAAAAAATTCAGAGCAATCCGTTCATTACTTTTTCCGTAATGTTGCTAGCAGACAAACCAACAAACAAACAAAAAAACCAACGCTACCGAAAACATAACCTCCTTGGCGGAGGTAACAAATACAGCACCACCATTTTGCAATCCGTTAGTCTCTAAAATACTGCAGTTATTTAAATCATTACACCAGTGCATGTGTTTACATCAGTGTGCTCATAAAACATTAATTATGCAAAGAGCATGGAAAAACATTTATGTTACGTGGTAAATTTAAATGTAAATCTTTCTGGATAGTCGGATATGGATATGTGAACTCAGAAACAGCACTTCCTTCAGGAGAGGTACATAAAACCTTATAAACATTATCATGTAAACATCTGTTTTTATTTGTAAAAATGTTGGGAGGTAAATAAAATATAATGTATTAACATAAAAAGCACACGTCTTAGTTTGGTGATCGGCGCAGAATGAAATACGTTGTGTGTGTTATAATGTCAGGGATTCATACAGTTTGCTGTGGTCACACATCATGTACACACAGATTTAACAAAGCGAATTCCTTGACTCAAACGGTTAAGTATGAATTGTGGTGCACGTGAACTCCTGTTTATCTATAAAACAAACCACAACATGCCTGTAAAGAATGACAGAAAACACCCAAATAATTGAGATCTTATGTTGAGGTAGTGCTCTTCGATGCCCGTCCTTGAGGAACGCATTCCCCATAAAGCTGTTATGAGGAAAAGCATTTCTCGAGAATGGCTTAAGGGATTTCATACAGAAAATTTTCCTCCTCGCACACACAGATATTTGGCCTAAAGACAAGTTAAATCAGAACCAATGAAGGGAACGTTTTAAAGGCAGATCGAATTACCTGATGTTTAACATTATGTATTTATTCTGCAGCGTTGCTCAACTTAAGGCATCGAGCAACACTGAGGGAAATCTGTTGCTTATTAGTAAGAAAGCAATATTGGTGCATCACAACAACAGATAGACTAATCACATCATGCGTGATTTGATTATCTGTAATCTTAACAATCGTTTCAGCGTCCCGCCCTCTGACTGAAAACTGCTTGGGCCTAAATAGAATAAAACGAGCTCGAAGATTAATGTTCTCATTGGGCCTGATAGATTATTGCCTTAATTCACAGAAGTCGGTACCTGTTCCAAAAAGGCTTCAAAGTCAAATGATAAAATCCATCTTCATCAAATAATTCAGTAATTTGAACATGTTGACCGTCAGTGCGTTGTTACCTGTAGTGACGGAAAATTTCCTCCTCCACCTCGGTGTAGAAATTGCATTTGGTGCAGGCGTACTCTCCGTGCTGGCCCCGGCCGCCTCCCTCAGCTGTCACCTCGTCTTCGGGCTTGGCTTCCAGCAGGGCACGGGGAGCATGGGCGCTGTCGTAGTGCAGCAGCAGCAGGTCCACATCGGTGGAGGAGAAGGTACACTGATCGCACAAGTGGGTGACAGAAGCCCTGGGTGGTGGCGTGGCACTGCCAATGGGTGTTAGCTGCAGCAGAAGCATGGCACAGTGCGGACACGAGCTCCTGCGACATGCAAACGGGTACGAGACGTCACCCAGGTGCTTGTCAGGGCTGCACAGGCCACGCGGGCATAACGGGCAATGCTTGATCGCGCACTTATGGATGCTATGCGCCCTCTGGTAGTGGCGCAACAGTGGAGCCACCACGATCACATCAGGCCCATGGTTCATAGAGTAGCGGAAGTCGCAGAACTGGCAGTTGTAGCTGGTCACCACTGTCTCTGAGTCGCCACCCATGCCCGCCTTGCTACTCTGGTTTTCCTTCCTCTTTGCATTTAGATCTCCCTCTCTGGCTTTCCGCTCTCTTTCTCCCGGACTGCTGTCTAACCCTGCAGCCTGGCAGTGCCGCTTCTCATAGTGCTCCAGCAATCTAGACGAGCTGGATGCCTCACAGCTGAAGCTGCAGTACTTGCACCAGTAATATGCCGCTGGCACGTCAGTACCCGCCGGCCGGATTGGCACAGAGTACCCGGCCACCGAGTCGTCCTCTGCTCGCACCGCTACCCGCTCAGCCCACGTGCCTGGCTCCTCGACTCCTGACCATGATGGGCAGTTCCCCTTTGCCTCCACAGCCTTGTCTTCAGGGCTAGCGAGACCCAGCGGAGGGTTCTTCATTTTGTTTGGGTGCGCGGCCAGGAAGTGCTGCTCGAGCTCCACTGATGAACTGCCCATATAGGTGAAATTGCAGAACTTGCAGCGGAAATACTTGGTGTTACCCTGACAGTCTGGTGTCTTCCTGCCAATTCCTATGAAGGTGCCTGCTAATGTCACCTGGTAGCAGGAGAAAGAGAAGGAAAAAGAGATAGAGCGTAAGACAGAATATGAAACAGAGGGGGAAAAAAGGAATAAAAAGCACCAGGGTTTCACAATAACACTGGTACATTGGTACATTATGCTGCAGACAACAGATGGATCGTTTTCAGTCATGTTTCCAATCTGACAGAAGAAGCAGTAGTTATCTCTCCACAAAGGCAAATCACGTGGCCTTTAACGGTTTTATAATTTTTCAGTATGAATTTGAAAAGCATTCAGTCTGCAAGATGGAACCATTTGAAGCTTGTGACACTTTCTTAGGCATGAAGCAACAGTGCATGAAAACGCAAAATGCTCATGTTTAGTTTTATGAGACATAACCGCTGAAATGAATAAAAAGAGGCATGAAATGATTGATGCAAATAAATGCTTTTACATGGTGGTACAATTAAAAACTGCCCATTTGGTAATCACCATCTGAGAGACCAAATGAAAATCAAATAGTTTTAAATGTACAAAGCAGTTATTTTAATAGATGTTAAGTGCACACACACACGAAAAATGTCTCATCATAAAGTTGCAACTTCATAACAAACTTAAATGCTTGATCTGGTGAGCTGACAAGAAATAAAAAAGAAGTAAAAATGTATAATAAATAAAAATCTAAAATCTGATAAAAAATTATATATATAAACTGTTATTATTATTATTATTATTATTATTATTAATATTAATGTTATTACTATTATTTTTTTAAACTTACATAATTTGATTTATTTGGACAATAAATCTAAAAAAAACTAAATTAATAACTGATGAACATTTCTACTGCTCCTACTGATAATAATAATAATAATAATAATAATAATAATAATAATAATAATTGATCTGGATGGCTGACAAAAAAACTAAATCAAGGAATAACTAATAAACATTCATAAAAATGTATTTTTTATATTTATTATTATTATTATTTTATTATTATTATTATTATTATTATTATTATTATAAAAGCCGCCTGTTTGTCAGTTTTCAGTGACAGTAAGATGGACCTTTATCCTCATCTACCCTGTAAAAATTCACCTTCAGGATGAAGACTCAATAATCCCAGCATGCCACTGGGTCGTCTCGTTCTCACGAGCAGTCGTAGTGCTATATGTTTAGGAGATGATTAAACAAATCACTGCACCTGTACTTCCCGACAGACTCCTGTTCCAAACATCCACATAAATCACAGCCGTATGAGAGCTGCACACTTAATCTGATGTTTGGATTCAGTCCACGAGCACATCCACTGCATCATTAATGTGTTCATATTACACCGGGCGATGAGCGGCCACGAGTGCAAGCGTTTTACTCTCTTTGCTGAGAAAATGAGTTTGTTCAGATATGAAACTGCAGTTAACCTCAAACGTGAGTGACATTTTATGCTAGGACTGTTTGTTTTTTGTCCTGTTCACTCAAAGTTAACCAACAGCATGTATAAAATGAATGCTTTTAAAACAGAACGTCTGCAAAGAAGAAGCCAAAAAACAGAAATGGCAGGTGATGGGTCATTTGGGGGCAAACAATACATCCAAAGAGCGACTAAAAGTAAGCTCCTAAGAGGGGCGGAGAGCTCACTCGGCCCTACAGGATCGTCTTGGTTCTCTTTCTCTCCTAATCCAGGACGTATGTTCAGCCAAACAGAACAGAAGCGTCTGCGCTGTCCTCCAGGCATCCTGCACTGCCCTGTGAGCAGTGGTTCACTTTAGAGGAAGCACGTATTAGCCTTGACTCCACCTGACTGGTATTTGTCATGCAATAGAAGAAGAATTTCCAATTAAAATGGTAGAAAAGTGCATTACGAATCATACTCTGTGAATACTAAAAAACAGGCTGAGGGAGGAATCGCAGGGTTTTTGTGGCTGGAAATCCGCACGTGAAAAAAAGCCGCAAGATC
>JAPEKO010000024.1:72797229-72807596 GCA_027576075.1 Cathorops hypophthalmus
GTGCCTTTGTGTTTGTTACAGTGCCTCAGTGTTTGTTGCAGTGCCTCAGTGTTTGTTCTAGTGCCTCAGTGTTTGTTGCAGTGCCTCAGTGTTTGTTGCAGTGAATCAGTGTTTGTTGGAGTGCCTCAGTGTTTGTTCTAGTGCCTCAGTGTTTGTTGCAGTGCTTCAGTGTTTGTTGCAGTGCCTCAGTGTTTGTTGCAGTGCCTCAGTGTTTGTTGCAGTGTCACAGTGTTTGTTCTAGTGCCTCAGTGTTTGTTCTAGTGCCTCAGTGTTTGCGGCAGTGCCTCAGTGTTTGCTGGAGTGCCTCAGTGTTTGTTCTAGTGCCTCAGTGTTTGTTCTAGTGCCTCAGTGTTTGTTACAGTGCCTCAGTGTTTGTCCTAGTGCCTCAGTGTTTGTTACAGTGCCTCAGTGTTTGTTCTAGTGACTCAGTGTTTGTTGCAGTGCCTCAGTGTTTGTTATAGTGTCTCAGTGTCTGTTGCAGTGCCTCACTGTTTGCTGCAGTGCCTCAGTGTTTGTTCTAGTTCCTCAGTGTTTGTTACAGTGCCTCAGTGTTTGTTGCAGTGCCTCACTTTTTGTTACAGAGCCTCAGTGTTTGTTGCAGTGCCTCAGTGTTTGCTGCAGTGCCTCAGTGTTTGTTCTAGTGCCACAGTGTTTGTTACAGTGCCTCAGTGTTTGTTGCAGTGCCGCACTGTTTGTTACAGTGCCTCAGTGTCTGTTACAGTGCTTCGGTGTTTGTTACAGTGCCTCGGTGTTTGTTCCAGTGCCTTTGTGTTTGTTACAGTGCCTCAGTGTTTGTTGCAGTGCCTCAGTGTTTGTTCTAGTGCCTCAGTGTTTGTTCCAGTGCCTCAGTGTTTCTTGCAGTGCCTCAGTGTTTGTTCCAGTGCCTTTGTGTTTGTTGAAGTGCCTCAGTGTTTGTTCTAGTGCCTCAGTGTGTGTTGAAGTGCCTCAGTGTTTGTTCTAGTGCCTCACTGTTTGTTGCAGTGCCTCAGTGTTTGTTCTAGTACCTCAGTGTGTGTTGCAGTGCCTCAGTGTTTGTTCTAGTGCCTCAGTGTTTGTTGCAGTGCCTCAGTGTTTGTTGCAGTGCCTTTGTGTTTGTTGCAGTGCCTGCGTGTTTGCTGCAGTGCCTCAGTGTTTGTTCTAGTGCCTCAGTGTTTGGTGAAGTGCCTCAGTGTTTGTTCTAGTGCCTCAGTGTGTGTTGCAGTGCCTCAGTGTTTGTTATAGTGCCTCAGTGTTTGTTGAAGTGCCTCAGTGTTTGTTCCAGTGCCTTTGTGTTTGTTGCAGTGCCTCAGTGTTTGTTGCAGTGCCTCAGTGTTTGTTGCAGTGCCTCAGTTGGTGGACGTGCTGCGATTCATCCGTGTGAGGAACAGCGAGCGTGGTTCCCCGATTCAGTCATGAACCCATTCACTTCCTGTTTTCCTCACAGACCGTGAGATTATACAAAACGCCGTTAACCCGTGGTTCTGACCCTGTGGCACTGCCACTGATCAGAGACGGTGTGGAGTGTTTGGACTTGTGAGCTGCTTGGCTCGTCATGTGATCTCACCCTGTGCTCCGAGTCCCCGCTGCGTCATACGAGAACGACTCAGCTCGGCTCCGGTCCGGGGTGAGACTCCTCACGAACTCAGTGTAGCGCTGACCGGGCTCATACAGCTTCGCACTCTCACACAGGGTCTGGTTATTGACGGGCAGAGAGACCGCCTGGGCCTGCTGCATCTGGAACCAGTTCACTGTCACCTACACCGCAAACAAACAAACACATAAATAAAAACACGTCATCGTCCTACAACTGAACATTTCACACACTTTGTCTTCATTATTATTTACATCACAGCACTGCTGAATTCTGGATTCTGATTGGTCAGATGTTTTCTCGAACGGCAGCTGTGCAGATCACACTCTCGTCCGAATTTGTTATCGTTTCTATAGTAACAGCTACAGTTATTGTTTCTATAGTAACAGCTACAGTTATTGTTTCTATAGTAACAGCTACAGTTATCATTTCTATAGTAATATCTACAGTTATTGTTTCTATAGTAACAGCTACAGTTAGCATGTCTATAGTAACAGCTACAGTTATTGTTTCTATAGTAACAGCTACAGTTATCATTTCTATACTAACAGCTATAGTTATTGTTTCTATAGTAATAGCTACAGTTATTGTTTCTATAGTAACAGCTACAGTTAGCATGTCTATAGTAACAGCTACAGTTATTGTTTCTGTAGTAATAGGTACAGTTATTTTCTATAGTATCAGCTACAGTTAGCATGTCTATAGTAACAGCTACAGTTATTGTTTCTATAGTAACAGCTACAGTTATCGTTTCTATACTAACAGCTACAGTTATTGTTTCTATACTAACAGCTACAGTTATTGTTTCTATAGTAACAGCTAGTTATCATTTCTATAGTAACAGCTACAGTTATCATTTCTATAGTAACAGCTACAATTATCGTTTCTATAGTAACAGCTACAGTTATTGTTTTTATAGTAACAGCTACAGTTATCATTTCTATAGTAACACTTACAGTTATTGTTTCTATAGTAACAGCTACAGTTATTGTTTCTATAGTAACAGCTACAGTTATTGTTTCTATAGTAACAGCTCATTAACAGCGACTTGTTCAGCCGATGCTGTGTTTGCTCAATCATGGGAAAAAATGCCGGTGGTATATGAGGAATTAAACACTTTGTTCCATACTATTGGCACCCTGTCACTGTGCTTCATCACACCAGCCTGTTTTGGATTAGTTTCCTCGAGCAGCACCACACACACATAGTGTTTTATTCCTAAAGCATTGGAGAGACAAACTGTCCAAAAAACAGTTGGATTTTTTCAGCTTCAACACTTTTATTCTGCTAATTTCACTCATATACAGAGGGGTATACTCTTCCTTCTCTAATCACACGTGTGTGTGTGTGTGTGATACTCACTGCTTTAAGTGTCAGGTCACACTGGAAGACGAGCGTGCGGATCTGGGCGAGGATGTCGCTCTTGGCGTTGGCCAGGTCGAGCTTTTTCACACTCACGTCGGTGATGCAGTGTCTGTAGTGCTCTCTGGCCTCTTCAGCCTGCAACACACAAACACACACACACACACTGGTGAGACCCATCACACACACACCCACGTACACACAAACAGGCGGCTGAAGCAGCCAAACCACAGGATGGTTCCTATTTTAACTTCCTCTCAGTCCGCCTGTAAACACTGTGCGTTCAGAAACAGAAGGGCAGCAGAGCAGGAGGACAGGGAAGTGTGTGTGTGTGTGTGTGTGTGTGTGTGTACACACTTTCTGCAGAGCTTCATCCTCCAGTCTGCGTCTCTTCTCCAGCTGCTTGGCCCCGGCTGCGAGCTGCTCCTCCTCGGCTCGGCTGGTGGAGCTGCGTGCTCGCTCGTACTCCTCCTGTCTCTGATCCTTCAACAAGCGAGCTTTCTTCAGAGCGCTTTCAGCCTCGTGCTGCACACACACACACACACATACATGCACACACACACACACACATGCACACGAATAGATCTGCATCAATAACACTGCTGTCTGAATGTGTCCATACCTCTCTGTCTGTCTGTCGGTAGCCAGTCTCACTGTCTGTCTTTCTGTGTGGTACCCTGGCTGTCTTTTCCTCACTGTCTCTCTGTACCGCTAGCTGTCTCTCTGTCCACATGTCTGTCCCTCTGGCTGTCTCTCTGTATGTCTGTCTCTCTGTCCACATGTCTGTACCTCTGGCTGTCTCTCTGTATGCCTGTCTCTCTGTCCACATGTCTGTCCCTCTGTCCACATGTCTGTACCTCTGGCTGTCTCTGTATGCCTGTCCCTCTGTCCACATGTCTATTCCTCTGTCTAAATATATGTCCCTCTCTTTATGTATATGTCCCTCTGTCCACATATCTGCCTCTTTGTCCACATGCATGTCCCTCTGTTCACATGTCTGTACCTTGTCTGTACCTTTGTCCATATGCTTGTTGCTCTGTCCACATGTTTGCCTCTTTGTCCACATGTCTGTCCCTCTGTCCACATGCATGTCCCTCTGTCTACATGTCTGTCCCTCTGTCCACATGCATGTCCCTCTGTCCACATGTCTGTACATCTGTCCATATTCTTGTTCCTCTGTCCACATGTATGTCCACATTTCTGTCCCTCTGTCCATGTTTGTCCCTCTGTTCACATGTTTGTCCCTCTCTTTACATATATTTCCCTCTTTCCACATGTTTGTCCCTCTGTCCACATGCATGTCCCTCTGTCCACATGTCTGTCCCTCTGTCCACATGTATGTACCTCTGTCCATATGCATGTTCCTCTGTCCCTCTGTCCACATGTTTGTACCTCTGTTCACATATACTTCCCTCTGTCCACATGTTTGTCTCTCTCTTCACATATATTTCCCTCTGTCCACATGTCTGTCCCTCTGTCTACATGCATGCCCCTCTGTCCACATGTCCGGCCCTCTGTCCACATGCATGTCCCTCTGTCCACATGTATGTCCACAGTTCTGTCCCTCTGTCCACATGTTTGTCCCTCTGTTCACGTACATTTCCCTCTGTCCACATGTCTGCCCCTCTGTCCTCTCTATCCACATGTATGTCCACATGTCTGTTCCTCTGTCCATATCTTTGTCCCTCTTTTCACATATACGTCCCTCTGTCTGCCTGTCTGTCTGCAGTACTATACATCTATGCAATCTATCTATATGTCCTGCTTCCTCTGTGTTCCTTTGTCCCTCCATCTGTCCATCCTTCTGTCTGTTCTTCCATCTGTCTGCCTAGGAACAGTCCAGATGTGATTAATATCCATAAGAACTGGAATGGATTGGACAGGATGTTGAAATACAGTTAATAAATCAAATGAAAATGGACAGAAGTGAGTGAATTAGGTATCTGAACAAATTCACTCTCCTTATCATTTGGACTGTAGAGCTGTACAGAGAATGGAAACATGATGAAAGGAAGTCGATAAGAAGATTGTTGAACATGGCAAGTTCCCCCTAAATCACTCATGCAAGCCACTTAAGAACAGATCTGCTCCTACGAGTGGTTCTGGCATGATGTTTTTATTCACCTTTGAGCTTAAAATCTTAGTCGAGATTCCAGATTTTAGAACATTTTTACATGATCAATGAAAATCTCAGTTGTCCCCTTTAAACCAGTGGGGACCAGGTGCTAGTTCTGGGCTGATTCAGAGGTGGTTCAACTTGACCGTCTAAGAACTGGTCTGATTTTCCATTGGCTAGAGAGCCACCACACAGCCACATCATTACATCACTGTATACGTCTCTGCTTCCTCAGTCACAAACCTGCCCACTAGTGCTGCTAACCAGGCCTGATAGCCCACACTGCTAACCTGCTGTGCTAGCATCAAGCACAACAACAACAATGGCAGACTACATCATGTCATCTTCTTCTTCTGGACTAGTCAGACTAGGTGCTACACCAGCTCTGGTTTATAAAAATGGTGGTCCCAAAGTTTTAGCTGGTCTTGTTGATGATGATAATCCTGCCCCAGCCCCTGACAAAAATAGTTCTTGGTTCTAGACCAACAGAGATTTGGAGCCACCATGGAACCAGTTTTCCTGCCTGGGATCCAGTTCTTTGGCTGCCAAAATGTTTAGAACTGGCTCAAGATTAGGTGCTGGCTCCAAACCAGCAGAAAAGGGCTACTCGTGTAAGGACTACTTGGTGGCAAAGGGCTACTTGTATGTGTGGGTCTAGAACATAATACCTTCAGTGGACTAGCCAACACTTTCCTGTCAGCAACAGAATTCATAGTTAGCCCTTTACCACTTACACATTGCCTAATCTAGAACCCTTTCCATGGATTTTGACTGAAAAAGACTGGTGGCTACTTGTGGAAGGGCTACTTGGTGGCAAAGGGCTACTTGTATGTGTGGATCTAGAACATAATATCTTCAGTGGACTAGCTGACATTGTCCTGTCAGCAACAGAATTCATAGTTAGCCCTTTACCACTTACGCATTGCCTAATCTAGAACCTAGAACCCTTTCCATGGATTTTGACTGAAAAAGACTGGTGGCTACTCGTGGAAGGGCTACTTGGTGGCAAAGGGCTACTTGTATGTGTGGATCTAGAACATAATACCTTCAGTGGACTAGCTGACATTGTCCTGTCAGCAACAGAATTCTCAGTTAGCCCTTTACCACTTACGCATTGCCTAATCTAGAACCTAAAACCCTCAGTGTGGTTCTAGAATGTCATACTGTGAATGCACGAGCAAGCATTGCCATGAACAATGAAAATGTTCTTCATCCAACAGCAACACAGCCACGCCCACTTTGCCCGCTGAAGTCATGCTCATAAAACCCTACAGGAACCAGCTGTGTGATCATAGATAACACACACACACACACACATGCACGCACACACACACACGGACACACACACAGATACCTTTCCACTCACCATTTTCTTCTGCTCCCTCTGCCACTGCTCCTTCATCTCCTTCCTCAGCTTATCCAGCTCGTTCTTCCTCGCCAACAGAGGCTATGGTCATAAAGCACACATTTTAAACACATCTGCACACAAAATCTGATCAAGTACACACACACACACACACACACACACACACACACACACACACACACACACACACACACCTGCATGAATTTGTTGGCCTGTAAAGCGGAGGCTGTGTGGAGCAGCACTTGGCTGTAGTCAATATCGTTCTTGAAGGCCGACACGTAAATATCGCGGAACGGCATGTGCTCCTGTTCAGCCAGAAAATATTACACACACTTTCAGTAAAAAAGGAAAATAAAAAAGAAGGAAAGACAGACAGATGAGTGAAAAAGAAAGGGAAAATGGAAGCATAATGGACTTCGTTCTCAGCACAAGTGTCAGAGCTGCTGTTACAGAAAATTAATCAACAGCTTGTGACCAATGAGAATGCAGAACAGTGAAAGAGTATCTCAGTCCATCAGTCCCTCAGTCCATCAATCCCTCAGTCTCTCAATCCATCAGCCCGTCAGTCCCTCAATCCGTCAGTCTCTCAGGCCCTCAGTCCTTCAATCCATCAGTCTCCCAATCTGTCAGTCCCTCAGTCTCTCAGTCTCTCAGTCCCTCAGTCCATCAGTCCCTCAGTCTTTCAGTCTCTCAGTCCGTCAGTCTCTCAGTCCCTCAGTCTTTCAGTCTTTCAATCCATCAGTCTCTCAGTCCATCAGTCCCTCAATCCATCAGTCTCTCAGTTCATCAGTCCCTCAGTCTTTCAGTCTCTCAGTCCCTCAGTCCATCAGTCCCTCAGTCTTTCAATCCATCAGTCCATCAGTCCCTCAATCCATCAGTCTCTCAGTCCCTCAGTCTTTCAGTCTCTCAGTCCTTCAGTCTTTCAATCCATCAGCCCATCAGTCCCTCAATCCATCAGTCCATCGGTCCCTCAATCCACCAGTCTCTCAGTCCCTCAATTCATCAGTCCCTCAGTCCGTCAGTCTCTCAGTCCATCAGTCCAACAGTTGTTCAGTCTCTCAATCCATCAGTCCCTCAATCCATCAGTCCCTCAGTCCATCAGTCTCTCAGTCCATCAGTCCCTCAGTCCATCCATCCCCCAGTCCATCAGTCCCTCAGTCTCTCAGTCTTTCAGCCCCTCAGTCCATCAGTCCTTCAGTCTGTCAGCCCCTCAGTCCATCAGTCCTTCAGTCTGTCAGTCCTTCAGTCTGTCAGCCCCTCAGTCCATCAGTCCCTCAGTCCTTCAGTCTGTCAGCCCCTCAGTCCATCAATCCCTCAGTCCTTCAGTCTGTCAGCCCCTCAGTCCATCAGTCCTTCAGTCTGTCAGCCCCTCAGCCCATCAATCCCTCAGTCCTTCAGTCCATCAGTCCTTCAGTCTGTCAGCCCCTCAGTCCATCAATCCCTCAGTCCTTCAGTCCATCAGTCCTTCAGTCTGTCAGTCCATCAGTCCTTCAGTCCCTCAGCTAGTCTTTCCTTTCTGTTGCTTCTGTAATTCATGAGGAAGGAATTACAGAAGCAACAGAAAGGAAAGACTAGCTGAGGAACTGAAGATTAGCTGAAGAACTGAAGACTAGCTGATGGAACAGTTGAGAATCTGACCTGCTGGCTGGCGAGTGTCTTGGCTGATTCGGCCATCTTAGCGAGGCTTTTGGCGCATTCCACATCTGTCAGAGAAAGAGTTCAATTATGAAACATACTGCATGTAACAGCTGGGAAAACTGAAAGTAGAAAGTAAAACAGGGCAGGACAGTCTCTCACACACACACACACACACACACACACACACACACACACACAATCCTACAGATCTGTCTGACCAAATTTAGAAGATTTATGACTGATAATGTAACAGAATGCGTTCAGTTATGAAACATCCAACTGGCCCTCATTAAAAATATAATTAACAGTATAATACATTCAGCCACGTCCATAATGCTGACAGTTGTTCAAGCTTTCTCTAAGAAAGAAAAAAAAAGAAAGAACCAATGAACAAATGGAAGAGTAAAAAGGAAGAAAAGTAAAGTAAAAATGAAAGCAAAAAAGAAAATGAGTAGACAGACAGAAAGAAAGAAAAAAGAGAAAGCGAAAGAAAGATTAAAAAGAAAAAGAAAGAAAAGTAGAGGTGAAAGAAAGAAAAAGATTAAAAAGAAAGAAAATTCTAATAAAGAAGAGCTGGGCGTGGTTTCTGGTGGTTGCTGGTCTGTGTAGAGTGAGTGCTGGGTGAAGAGCCGCTTGTGGACTGAGTGCTGAGGAAACATTTGAGTAATAAACAGAGAATAAACACATCCAGGTGTCCCACAGGGTTCTGTTCTTGGCTCCACTAAAGTTCTGGTTGTAACATTAATTCTTGGGTGGATGATGACACACTATTCCACACATCTGTCTGCCACAGAAATCTAACACTGAGTTCGATACAGATGTGGATTAAGTAAGCAAAGTTTTCCCAGCATGCTCAGCGGCACTGACTCACCCATACTGAGGCGTTTCTCCACCCAGTTGAGCAGTTCCTTGGTGTATTTGGACCAGGCTTTGGCGTAGAGCAGGGCTGACTCCACACCGCTCTCACTGCGCTGCAGAACATCATCCAGCTCCAACACCTGCACGGGGGAGGCGGGACCTGGACACACACAACATCAAGACTCTAACAAAATCGTGCTTCTTCAGTGTTCCTGACATTTGAGACAGTGTTGACATCAGTGCGTAGAATAATAATAAGTGGTTCACATGATACCCTTTACTGACTGGCACAGATTCATGCCAAGCTGTGCAGAGGGAGAGGAACATGCCGAGGTGAAGCTGAGACAAAGTCTCATCATGTTTAAAAATCAGATATAGCTCAAAAGAACAAGAATCCAAAATATATCCAGGAATCTGGCTCATCAACCAAACCTGCTAAACAGGTACTAAAAGGTACTAAATTATTAGCACCTATTCATTCACCTGAATGTTAATTATTAGCAATTATCTGACAATTCTATATTCAGAAAAGAAATCTCTTACCTGGAGGATCATTCTTCTCTGAACCATCTCCACCCAGCTCTACTGACAGGTTCTCTGAAGACTGAAAGAGGAGATCAGTAACTAGAAGGGCATCGGGTAGAGTGTACGCCTCCATCAAGCCACATGTTATCAACATGAAAATCAAATCACTGGAACCTAAAATAATACTAAAGCTGTCCACCAAAATTCATCCAAATCCGTTTGCTACTTTTTGAGTTACGTTGGGAGCAGACAAAAAATCATGGATCCTGGATTGGCATCAAAATCTAAACAATTGTTTCTTGCCCCATGGCTCACCTTTCCTCAAATTTCATCCAAATCTATTCCCTACTTTTTCAACTATGCTGGAAACAAACAAACAAACGGAGGTGAAAACATAAGCTCCTCCAACAAAGCTGCCAGAGGTAACAACAGCATAGAACCGGTTCCTGAGAAGACTTCCATAATCCGCATGTCTGTGCCTTGTTTTTGTTTCTTTGGTTATCAAGTGCAACCAGTCCATATGGAACACATATTCAGGAATGTATTCAACTGAGAGTGCAGAACAGTCGGTCGTTAAACACTGAGTGTAATATGTCGCAAACTGCATCTTGACTGCATCGCGAGCAGTGTGTAGACCTGGGGCAAATGTGTCACAGTGCTCAGTGCTCGCTGAACTGAAGTTCTCACGGTCACGTGCAACACTTTCACAGTTTGGGATAATAACAATCCTGTAGAAAGTTTGTCCGATCCCACCCACTCCTGCCCTTGTCTCTCGTCTCTGCGAGCCTACCACACATACTTAATACTGTGTCATTTTTAGGGCGTGCCTAACAACCTGTGTTCCCCCCCCCCATAAATCTGTCCCTCTGAGTTACATGTCAGTCTTGGGATTGAGATGCTGGCCTCTTCTGCTCCTCGGACCTGCCTGATCC
>JAPEKO010000024.1:74250189-74260889 GCA_027576075.1 Cathorops hypophthalmus
GAGAGAGACAAAATGGGCACGAGAGTTGATAAATGTACACAGACCTACGGAAAGCCCCGAGGGGATAAAATACATTCACTCTCTTATTCTGTCTCATACAAATCTGTTACATATGTCCCCCCCAACAAGAATAAACGTCCTCGTTTACCGAACATCCACAAGGAAGGACAGAGAAGAAAAAAACATGGCATACCCAGCAGCAGAAACAACCAATAGAGTAACACAGCCCAGTATAAGCCTACTTCTATCACAAAACATAAGCATACATGTCAACAGAACACATACACAAATCTTACAGTGTTACAACGAACTCTTGTCTACACATTTCTTCCTCTTTTTTTTTCACTGAACACCTTCTCAGTTTTTTTCTGTTTTCCCACAAACTCACTGTCTGTCACACATGTGTACACTCAGTATATAAGAAAATCACTTAGATGCTCTGGTGCCCGCAGCACACGTCCTTGCCGACTGCGAGCAGGGGCAGGCGGAACAGAGTCCTCTGCTGAAGAGGGCCCCACATCCAGGTCAGGTAGCCCACCCTGGTCAGTGGCCCGAGACACAGGCCCTGGAGAAAAGGAAGTGGGGGGCAAGGGAGGGCCAGTCACTCGCGGCTGTGAGGGCATGTGAACCGGCAGTGTATAAGGCCTTAGTCTATTGTAATGCACAACCTGCTGTCGCTCGTCACAGTCAAAGGGGTCGGCGATGCGATAGGTCAGGCCAGGCACATCACCTGAGGTCATTACCTGCAGAACCACATAAGGCCCTTTCCAATGCGGGGCCAGCTTCATGCGGCTCTCCACTGGGTTGTTTAGCCACACCATAGCACCCACCTTGTAGGGAGTGTGACGCGCTCTCTCATCGTGGTAAAATTGTCGTTCCTGAGCTTCCGCCCCATGCATACGGGTCTTGTTGAAGGCAGTTTCAAGTTTCGCCCGCACGGAGGAGGCAAACTCAGAGTGAGACCCGGGTGCTTGTGCCCCCACAGCATGGGAGGGTACCAGCACGTCCGCTGGGACTCTTGCCTCACGCCCGTGAGCAAGAAAGTAGGGAGTGAAATTTGTGCTGGCATGTACAGATGTGTTGTATGCGAAGGCCACCTGTTTTACATACTCATCCCATTCACCCCCACAGTCCAGTAGTGTCTTAGCCAGCTGATCAATCAAAGTCCTATTAAAGCGCTCCACCATTCCGTCTGATTGCGGATTGTATGGAGTGGTGTGTGTCTTAGTGATGTTCAGTAGTTCACAGAGGCCTCGCATAACATCTGCTTCAAACTGGCGCCCCTGATCACTGTGTAAGCGCTCTGGCACACCATGCACCAGCACATAGTCCTCGAAAAGACAGCGAGCCACTGTCTGAGCAGTCTGATTAGGCAAAGGATATAAATTGACAAATTTAGTGAAGTAATCCTCAACTACAAGCACATATCTGTTACTTTTGCTGGTCAGTGGCAACTCAACAATGTCCACCGCCACTCTTTCAAAAGGCCGGGTTGTGCAAGAGGTGCCCATCGGTGCCCTATGAGGTGGCACTGGAGACCGGCGTGTCTGACATGCTTTACACTGCTCACACCAGTCCTTAATGTCCTTGAACATGGACGGCCAGTAGCCAATCCGTCGTGCTTGTTCCCACACACGCTCTGCTGCAAAGTGGGCAGAGGCTGGGTTACCGTGCAGTTGTCTCAGGAGGTCAGGGACGAGAGAGGAAGGGACCACAATTTGACAGAGTCTTTCGCCCGGCAAGGAGGAGTTCACAGACCGGCACAGCAGTCCGTCCTGGATGGTCAAGCGGTCGAATTCTGTCCACAGCTTTCGCAAAGTGTGAGAAGCTCCCTTCATCCATGCTTTACGTGGCTTCCGTGACTGTTCTAGCCAGCCGCGGACCACTTGGATGTCTGCGTCTGCCTCCTGTTGTGCCTTAACATGAGCTACCCCACACCCAAGAGTCAATGGCAGTGTCTCAGCCGGCTCAGGCTCAGTCGATGTGACAGTCTCTGAAGATGAACGAGTCTCTGCCCCGGGTTGCCGTGGAATAGGTGTAGCAGGGTCAGGGTGTATTGCATTAACCCCCACCGAGTCAACAGAAGGGCATGTTTCATTGTCCCTGTCGGGTCTGCGAGAGAGAGAGTCCGCATTCATGTGACGCTGTCCGTCTTTGTACACAATGTCCCAGTTGAGGGGATCCAGTTCTAAGATCCACCTGCTCCGTCTGCCTGTTGGATCGTTGTCGAGGGCCATGCGCCTGAGGCCCAGCAGAGGGTGATGGTCTGTGACGATGGTAAAAGCTGCCAGTCCAATGTAGTGCCTGAACTCACGAACAGCCCATACAACCGCCCACAGTTCACGATCAAAAGTGGACCAGCGGCGCTGTGTCTGATTAAGTGTCTGGCTGGCATAGGCCACTACATGCTCAACCCCGTCTTTCACTTGGGCCAAGACAGCACCGACCGCCTCCTTAGAAGCATCAGTGAACACTTTGAAGGGCACACTGAAATCTGGTAGGGCTACAATGGGAGCTTTGGACAGTGTACTTTTC
This sequence comes from Cathorops hypophthalmus, assembly GCA_027576075.1. Lineage (NCBI taxonomy): Eukaryota > Metazoa > Chordata > Actinopteri > Siluriformes > Ariidae > Cathorops > Cathorops hypophthalmus. The sequence continues at coordinate 74,252,725 of JAPEKO010000024.1, forward strand.
AAATATTTGAATGAGGTTTCACAGTCAGCAGTCCATTCAAAAGCCACATTTTTCCCCATGAGGTGATTGAGAGGGGCCGCATGTCTGGCGAAATTGTGGACGAAGCGCCTGTAATATGAGCACAGGCCCACAAACGCCCTAACCTCTGACGTAGACTGAGGAGTAGGCCAGTTTTTGACTTTTTCTGTATTCTTGGGGTCTGGCTGGAGACCGTGCTGGGAAATGACGTGGCCCAGGAAAACCACGTGATTCAGCGCCAGATGGCATTTTGCAGGATTCAACTTTAGTCCAGCGGCCTTGATCCTAGAGAACACCTCCTCTAGGCTGGAAAGATGCTGTTCAAATGTTTTGCTAAACAAAAGCACATCATCCAAATAAACCATGCAAATGTTCCATGGCAGGCCCCTTAAGACTAACTCCATCATTCTCTGGTAGGTAGCAGGTGAGTTTGACAACCCCATGGGCATTGACCGCCACTGATACAGTCCCCGCCCTGTATTGAACGCGGTCTTTTCACGATCCTCCTCTGCAACTTCAATTTGCCAGAATCCATTTGAAAAGTCCAGTGTGCTGAACCAGACAGCGCCCGCCAGCGCATCGAGAGTGTCATCCACCCTAGGCAGAGGGTGGCAGTCTTTCACAGTCACACTGTTGAGACGCCTGTAATCGACACAAAATCTCCACTGACCACTCTTTTTCTTCACCAGCACGACCGGACTGGACCAGGGGCTGCAGCTCTCTTCAATAACACCGTCGGCGAGCAGGCCTGCCACCTGTCTCTCAATCTCCGCTCTTTTCTCTGGTGAAGTGCGGTAGGCCCGTTGTTTGATTGGAGGATGGTTTCCGGTGTGTATGCGGTGTGACACCAGGGTGCATTTTCCTGTATTCCTCTCGCCGTCAGAGAACACATCTGCGTATTGTCTGAGCAAATCAGAAAGCGCCGCCCTCTGTGATGATGAGATAGGGGAACTTTCTAGCGACACAGGGGGGACTGAATGGGCAGGGGGAGGAAGGGCGGTGGTAGTCACCGCGGCCACATCATGTGACAGTGTATCAACGTCTGTCTCGCCAATCGAGTAAAATTCACCTAAGTGAGTGCCCTCTCGTAGAACAACGTCATTTTTGGTGGGGTTCAGAATTCGAGCACATGTAGCACCTTTCTGCACTGTAGTAACTGTGTGAGCCACGACGAAGTCTGAACTATCAGGGATATTGGGCTCTAAATATCCAACAAAGTCAGTGGAGTAAGCCCCAGATGAGCTGGGGGGCCGCACACTAACGGGCACAATAATTTCACTAAGTGGGGGCAGAGTCATTGTGCTTGTTATGGCCACATTACAACATACAGGGGTGAGGTCTTTACCTTTCAGGAGTGGGACGGTGATACCCCACAGCTGTAGTCTGGCGTGGGCAATGTCCAGAAGGGCATGGTTTTTCAGCATAAAATCCCAGCCCAAAAGCGCTGCTTGTGTAGTGTCCCTTATCACATGAAAGGTGTGCTGCCATGATTCTGTGCCCAGACACAAAACAACGGATATTGTGCCCAAAGTGTCCAGCATTTGTCCATTCACTGCACGGGCACTGATATAGTCTTTCTTTAGGGGGCGGTTACGAAGTGCAGGAACTGACATGCGAAACTCAGCACTAATGAGAGACACACTTGAACCAGAGTCTAGTAGCACAGGAACAACAGTGCCTTCAATTACACCTTTAACATAAGGCACAGACATGTCACATTCAGAGTTACTCACAGAGTCTTTGATCACTGGGTCATGGCTGTGTGTGTCATTTAGTGGGCCCGCAGAGTGTGCAGCTGGCGTTCGGGCCACAACATCAGCTAAACCCCGTTTCCCTGCTGGCCGGGTTGGTGGTCACTGTGCGGGGAGATGAAGCGTACGCCGCGCCGCCTAGGTGTCTCCTCCTCATAGTATGAGCGCCGGCCAGGGCTGGGGCTGTATCTGCCAGATGACCGGACAGAGTCGGGACTCTGGCCACGGGAAGTTGTGAATGGCCTCCGGTCCCTGCCAGGTGATGAGAATCTCCTATCCGGTGAGCGGCCACGCTGCAGCCCGAGGGACCGGCAGCCATGACCTCCACAGGTGCAGTAACACGACCCCCCTCCTGGTGATGGAGGGCCATGCCAACTACCCGCACCTGACCTTGACTGTAGCCTCCGATTCTCCTCCGCCATCATCTTCATTTCCACTCGCATGTCTTTCAGTTCCTCAGTTAGGCTATGCACTGCTTTATGCAGTCCCCCATAATCAGTCACTTTCTGGACAGAGGCAATTTGACCCCCTGGGCCAGTAGCACAGGCAGCCGTGACAGTCGTGGATGCATAATCCTGCAATGCTGCTTCCCGTGCATTCTCACAACGTTCCGCAACTATGAGCGCCTCGTCCATGTCTGTTGCCCCCTGCTCATGACACTTTGCTCTAAGCCCAGGATCGAGGCCAGCAAGGAAACGGCGGAATTTCTCCTCGCGAGTTGCGTTTTTGCCATAATCAGGGAAAGCTTCAGCAACGAGCCTGCTAATTTCAGCGGCATACACCACAAGACTCTCGCGCTGAGCGCGTGGGCGGGCAGAAAGATTAGCCCTGAAACGGTCCAAATACTGTTTTCGCCCGAAGGCTTCTTTAAGTTTGTTCTTTGCCGCCTCGTAATCACCTTGAACAGTAGCGGGTAGGCTATCCCACAACAGAAATGCAGCCTTGCTTAAACGAGTAGGTAAAATTCTTGCCAGTTCATATTGGTATGTCCTCCCGCCTTCTCCTTCCACAAGAGCGCGGACCGCCACTTCGAATTGACGAGCCCAGCATAGGAAGCTCTGCTGATCGTCTTCTCCAGAAAACGGTGACGGCAGATCAATCTTCACTCGAGACGATTGGAGGTCTCTCTCCCTCCGAGCTCCGAATATCGAGAAGTCCGTGTCCTCTTCTTTGCACCACATCTTGAATATTGAACTTCTTGTAGCAGCTATACTCCGGCTAGCAAAGGCGCCAAAACAAGTGCTACCGCACACTAAACGTTCGACTATACTGTGAACACACTACTGCTAAACTAAAAAAATAAACGGCAAGCCTACAAACACAACTGAAAACTTACGGTATCCCACCGCTGCCACCAATGTAACCGAGCGTTGGCACTTTGTCATAATAATATATTTAATAACTGGACACTGGATTCAGAGGGAGAAACTTCAGATCTGCTTTACTTCATCCGGAAGTGTGAGAGAGACAAAATGGGCACGAGAGTTGATAAATGTACACAGACCTACGGAAAGCCCCGAGGGGATAAAATACATTCGCTCTCTTATTCTGTCTCATACAAATCTGTTACACATCCATCCTATTATCTAATGTAACAAACAAAATGATTAAAAATAATTTTGAGCCCATCATTGTGAATTCTATACAGGTGTGGAAGAAAGCAGAATGTTGGATGGGCGCACCCTCTAAATTCTGTCAGAACACACCACTATGGCATAACCCGAGGTTATTATGCGGTAATAAGCCATTTCATCAACCATCTTGGTCATCTCTTGGAGTTAATACGTTAGGTGATATATATATATATGACACTCAAGGTCTTTGTTCCATACAAGATTTAAGAACACACTTCTCTCTTCCTGTGTCCTCTTATTTTTGTTTACTTTCAACTAAAATCTGCTTTAAAAACATATGGAGTTCCTTGGGATTCTCCTCTCTCCTCACATCCCATGTTACGATGGATTGCAGCATTACTGGGCAGATCATCTGTCTCTTTAATATATAGTTCACTGATACAGCACAAGGCCAAGGCTTTACCAATTGAATCCATATAGAACAGGAAGCTGGGGAGTTTAAATATAGACTTAGATTGGGAGAGAATATAGTGTAATTTAAGTATGACTTCTAAGAACCTGGCTCACCAACTAATTCCCTTCAAAACCATACACAGAGCCTACATCACACCTTATAAGAGATTCTGGATGAAATTGCAAGTTACTTATAACTGTCATATATGTAACACTGCTTCACCAGGAACATTCTTACACATGTTTTGGGATTGTCCAGTTATCTCCAAGTTCTGGTTTCATGTAAACTCAGTGTTAGCGGATATTGTGTATGTTCCTAATCCTGGTTTTTGTCTCCTGAATGACAATTCTGATATCAATCTAAAACAAATTCAGTTCAAAATGGTATTCGCAGGGTTTACCTCTGCAAAGAAAACAATTCTGAAAAACTGGTTTACTCTGGATTTGTGTATGAAATCATTCTGGATTCATAGCCTTGTCAACATTGTCAACCTTGAACATACAACTGCATGACTTAATAAGGCGCGACTAGTGACTGTTCAAGCTTGGAACTCTTTCTCATCCAAGATAATCTCTTGGGCTAAGGACAACAACAATTAGACAATCTGCTCTTGCGATCTACCTGCTGAAAAGGTCTGTAATGTATGTACTGTCTTACCAACCTGATAGTTTTTCTCTCTTTTTTTCTCATTTAACATGTGCCTTTTGATATGTCTGTAACCTCCCCACCCCCTTTTTTTTTGAATAAGCAATAAAATGTTGATTAAAAAAAGGAAGTGAATGCAGGTGAGCACTTGCTGAATGGGGAAGCAGGAAGGATGGGATTCCTCTCCCGGATCAGGATTGGAGCTGACATGGAAGATCCACAAACTCAGGAGCGGATGTCTGGAGCAGATGTCTTAGAGTGGCGTTTGTCAGCCTGCCTCTTGGATAGTAGGGTGGAGCGAATGAGTCTTCTCTGGGCCAATGCCCACGTCCTCCTGCAGTGGCATATGAAGGTCTGGGCTGAGGGTACGGTGACCTCCTCCTCTTGTTTGGGGAAGAGTTGGTAGCCTAGGGAGCCTAGGTGGTAATCAGGAAGTGAATGCAGGTGAGCGCTCGCTGAACAGGGAACCAGGTAGGATGGGATTCCCATCCCGGATCCAGATTGGAGCTGGCATGGAAGATCCACAAACTCAGGAGCAGATGTCTGGGGCAGAGCGTGACAGTAACCCCCCTCCCCCCCAACAAGTGCCTCCAGGCACTTTAAGAAGAGCATCAGGGTGTTTCAGGTGGAAGTCAGTGATGAGAGTTGGGTCTAAGATGAACCTGGTGCGGACCCAAATTTTCTCCTCAGGACTGTAACCTTCCCAGTCCACCAGGTACTGAAGTCCTCTGCCTCACTGCTGCACCTTCAACAACTTTTTGACGGTGTAGGCTTTGCTGCCATCTATGAGCCTGGGAGGAGTAGGGGGTTTGGAGGGTGGGGACAAAGAACTGGAGACTCGAGGTTTCAACTGTGATATGTGGAATGTGGGGTGAATGCGTCGCATGGTGAGTGGTAATGCCAGTTTGACGGAACATGGATTGATTACCTTACTGACAAGGAAGGGTCCTACAGATCTGGGAGCCAGCTTGTGGGAGACAGTTCTGAGAGGCAGATGGTGCATGGAGAGCATGACTTGCTGTCCCACCCAGTAGGTGGGCGACTTAGAGCAGCGTTTGTCAGCTTGCCTCTTGGATACTAGGGTGGAACAAATGAGTCTTCTCCGGGCCAATGCCCATGTCTTCCTGCAGTGGCATACTGTATAAAGGTCTGGGCTGAGGGTACGGTGACCTCTTCTTGTTTGAGAAAAAGTGGTGGTTTGTAGCCTAGGGAGCACTGGAAGGGTGAGAGACCTGTGGCAGATGAAGGCCTGGAGGTGGTGGTGCTGGTTGTCTGATGATGACAGGGAGTAATGGTCAATCAGCAAGGAGCTGGTTTTGAGTGTTGCCCACCAGGGTCCCTCAATTCACTGGTGAGCTCATCCTTTTAACGGGCAGGCTCTGCAGATATGTCCCAGCTGACTGCAGTAGAAGCAGGCCCCTGTGCTCTGCCGGTGCTGTCGAGTTTCAGCTGACACCCAAATCCAGTCTACCTGCATGGGTTCGATAGACGAGGCGGTTGATGGAGAGGAGGTGAAGCTGGGGTGAGTCTTCTCTCTTCTCTGTTGCTGGATATGGGCGTTGATATGCTTGACAAGGATGGAGAGGTCCGATGGCAGTTCTGGCAATACCAGTTCATCCTTAATGGCATTGGACAAGCTGTGCAGGAACATATCAACCTGGGCATTCTCGTTCCAGCCGCACTATGCCACCAATGTCCAGAACTCGATGATGTAGTCTGAGGTAGACTGGGACCCCTGCTGCAGCTCCACGAGTTCTCTAGCCGCCTCCCAGCCAGACAGAAAATGGTCGAAAGTTCACCTCATCTCCTCAGAGAAATCTTTGAAGTTGGAGCAGAAATGTGCATCGGTGTCCCAGACTGCTGTTCCCCACTCCCTGGCCTTGCCAGTGAGGATTGTGATGGTATACGCTACCCGGGAGCCTTCTGTGGGGAAGGCCAGAGGTTGCAGCTCTAGAATTAATGATCATTGAGACAAGAATGATCTGCAAATACCTGGTTCTCCATTGTAGGGTTGAGGTGCTAGGAGTCTTGGCTCACGGAGAAAGTCGATGGCGGGAGCTGGAGTCAGAGACGGCTGGGCAGGGGTAGGCATGGCTTGATAACACTGCATCTGTATGGTGAGGAGGTTAAGTGAGTCAGACAGGGTGGTGAGGGTCTGATTGACTTGCCATAGGTCTTGTTGATGGGCCCTGATGGGTCCCTTGTTGTTGGATGGCTGTTCTCAGATGGGCGAATTCTGCTGGATCCATGTTGGCCAGAATGTACTGTTAGGGTTGCTGGAGGTGTGGTGAATTACGACCCAAAAGCAGAACATGGACACAGACAGTAATCCAAGAAGCATCATAGGTTTAATCCAGAAAAAAGCATGGCAAAAATGTAAACAAACTTGATTAAGAAAACAATAATGGAAATAGTCCAGGTATAAAAAAAATACATGAAACTTGACTTGAAAAAATGAGGCAGGCAAAGACATGAAAAAACACTTGGAGGAAAAAATAAACTCTCGAGGCAAAAAATGGCTAGAGTCTACATACGAGACATTCTGGCACTGTCTGTGGCTGAGAACGGAGTTTTAAAAGGCAGCGGTGGTAATCAGGAAGTGGATGCAGGTGAGCACTTGCTGAACAGGGAAGCAGGCAGGATGGAATTCCCATCCCGGATCTCGATCGGAGCTGACGTGGAAGATCCGCAAACTCAGGAGTGGATGTCCGGGGCGGAGCGTGACACACTCACTTTATAGCAAATCAGCAAGCTGGCGAGCTAGCTTACATTTATTTGTACATTCCTGATTAAAGGTGCTTCTGGTAAAGCTCTGATGATCTTTTATATTTTAAGTTATATTCCCGAAAATATAATTTGCCACGTTCACTCATGTTTTTGCTTCTGTACTGCTGGTTGGACCTAGGAAGTGGAGTTTTACATGACAAGCAGAGTGACGTACACAATGAAACATACTGTTATTGCAAAATATCTGCATTCTTAGAACGCCACTTGACCAAGCAAATTAGTAGACCAGAAATAACTGTTGTAGAATAAATGTTCATTTTCAATGGCCACCAATCTTCCCAAGGTCCTCCTGCTTTTTTTAACCTAATAAAGACTTTTTAGATCAATTTTACAAAAACCCTGATGAGCATATTTTTGTGCAGACTTTCAGTATTTGAAACAGTATGAAAAAGTTTAACACAGAATGCTTGCTTATTCATCAATACACCTCTTTGAGGATTAAATGCTGGGATGGTATAAAAGATTAGCTCTAAGGGTAGTACAACAGATTTTGGAACACATCTAAATACATCTGAAACATCTGTGACTCCTTCAAAACCTGAGTCTCAATGAAGATAATGACCAAAGCCAAACAATGTGTGAGGGAAAGAATTTAGATTACACAATGTAGTTGATGATTACATGAATAAGCAAAAATTTAATCATACTTTTCCTCCCCATGACACACATGAAAAGACCTCTGATGTTTGGCAAGAGCATGTGGTTGCCCAACTAACTAACTAAGGAGCATGTGGTTGCCCAACCAACCAACCAGCCAACCAACCAACCAACCACCCTGAATGATGACTCTGTGCAGCTAGCAGACAATTGGTTTAGCCTGTTTGTCTGCTTTCTGGCATTGGCTCTGGCTTGTCAGAAGTTAAAGGAAAATTCTGGTTTTTAACACTTTTAGCCCCTTTTCTGGAGTGTCTAGGATGAAATCGAATGATCGACACC
>JAPEKO010000024.1:74488579-74500951 GCA_027576075.1 Cathorops hypophthalmus
GCTAGTAAGATCATTGGAATTCAACAACTATCAATGTCACAAATATGGAACAGACAGTTGGTGAGTAAGGCTAGGTCCCTCTTAATGTGTAATGACCACCCCCTCTTACAGGAATTTGTTCCTCTTCCATCTGGTCTAAGGTATAGGCTACCAAGGGCAAAGTGCAATAGATACAAGTTTTATTTTGTTCCCAGTACAATCAATGCACTTAATCACTTTAAATTGCACTGGAATTTTATAAATATATTTATTATATTTTTATCTTGTATAGGCTATCTATTAATCCATCTATAGACAAATGTCTTAGTGCAAGTGTGGCTGGGGCTGGTTTAGGTTGTCTGTAAATACTTTTGTGTTTTATGTTTGTCTGTTAAATTTTGTCATGTATCTAGTATTGTTTATTGCATTGTCTTTTTAACCACTGATGTAAACCAAATTTACCCCTGTCGGACAAATAAATGTCTGAACTACCCCGCCTCTCGACAGTAGGGAACTGGCCACCCTCCTGCTGCACTTCTGACCAAGTCAACCAAAACATGGTTCATTCAAGCCTGGTTTGATGAGGTTCTGGAGGGTCTCAGTGACTGGCATGGACTCAATGACAGCATTTCTTCCTCAATTGCCAGATTTTGACACCAGTGTAGCAATCTAAGGCTCTTGGGAAATGAGGAGATGAGAGGTTTGACAACTTGAGGTGCATTTTACTTTTCTTTAATTTCACTTTTCAGTGACTTCATGATGCATGACACTGGATAACACTCTCTTTCTGGTTCCTGATTTCTCCTGAAAGAACATAAAAGACGCACATAAATAGATTGCCAGTAATCAAGCACAGGTAAAACTCATGGCATGTTACCTGCCAGATGCTCAACCATGTCCCCGCTGCCACAGTGGGCAATGTTCATACACTCAAAAAAAAAACCTGCTCAGTGAACATAATAAAATTATGGAAAGTATTTCCACCCAAGTAAAATTCGTTAACTTAGCCAGAAACAATTTTGAGTGACCTAAATGTCAACAGTTACATGTTAGACTTAGGTTCATGCAACAGACACCCATGTTGTTGTTTTTTGAGTGTATAATGTCATGTTGTTCTAGTTTTCTGTAATTATATTATCTGTAACATAACGTTCCCTTGTAATCTTCCATCACTGATAATCCTTAATTGTCTGGTGTTGTTTTAATTTGTGCTCTTTGTTTCTCGTGTACTCTGCATATCACAATACCTAGGCACACAGTCACACATTCATAGACAGCCAGTAATTAGGCACAAGTTTAATTCATCACATATTACCTGCTGGTTCAACCTGACTCCTTGCTGTTCACAACCGATGCTCAACCACACCCTCACTGCCACAAACTGTTTATAATTTCAATAAAAGTAAGCGATAACAGAAATTAACTTGTCTTGTGAACTTTCCAGAACCACCACTTCATTGTGTGCTGTATGGTAAGTCAAAAAAAGTTGAAGTTTTTCCCATGCCAGGGCCTGGTCTTCCCAGGCAGTCTCCTGTCCCAGTACTAACCAAGCCCTTAAGGGGCATTGGATAGTGCCAACCCCTCAGCCTCTCACCTATACAGCTAGGGTTACAGTGGAGGGTTAGTCCTCTGGCAACCGCAAGAGTTTGAGTCCACACTTGCATCTGTATTGCAGCATGCCTGCCAGACAGCAGTAGGTACCATTTTTATGATGGTCTTTGGTATGACCCAACTATGAGTAGAACTGGCAATCTCCCAATCAAGAGGAGGCCAATTTGTGGTGTGCTGTATGGTAAATCCTACTTATTTGATGCTTATAACTGAACTTGAGTATGTCAAAAATGATGATCATCTGGAGTTATTCTGATAGAATAAAAGTGGGTGTAACAATCTAGGGGAATGAGGAGATGGGAGACAAGCTTGACAACTTGCACAATAGCCAGTTTCAGATCCAGATAACGTCATGGAGGTTAGGACTAGCCTACCCTCCTGTTATGATATGCATAGCTCATTATGATTCCTAGCCACATTATATATACTGTATATATGGCCAGGTGTTAAATGATAGGAACTGGACACAGCAAAATAATTTTTGGTTGTCTTTATTTCCCGACTGTACAGTGTACAGCATTAATTTTATGAGCTTAGGTTAGTGGTTGATTACAGTGAATAAACAAAAAAAAAAAAAAAGAATTCTTCTTTCCTGTCCCTCTACACTGAACAAATCTGGATCAAACCCAGACAAAATCTCGAGAACATCTAGATTAAAAACCTAGACAAAACTAGACAGAACTAGCTAAAAAAACAACAACAACTAGACAATAATAGTGTCTCTCTCTGGATAAAGAAAAATAAATAAAATAAACACAACCGTCAAGCTGCATAAATCAATTACTTTCCAGTGAAGTACATCTCTTCAAACAAACATACATTCTTTAACAAACCCATTTTTAATGCACACTTGTACATAAATTCAAGATAAATTGTTCACAGAATTAATCACGAACTCACAAAAGAAATCATGAACTTACTTCTCGCTCTGTTGTGCGGCCTGCACACCAAGTCACACACAACCAGCAGTTAGAATGGCAGTCAACAGGGCCTTCCCTCTCCCCTCTAATGCTCAACAGAGACATAACGTTATTCAAAAGTGTGTTAAAATACACGTCATAATATGACTCTGCCTACTAGTGTACAATATCAGCACTTACACTGCACTGCTTTTCAGCATCGGACCTCGGTGGGACAGTGGAGATATTGTGTACGCATATAGCTACTGCTTTACAGACCTTGGCAGAGCATAACTTCCCGCCCGTGCCACCGCAGCTCCCTTGGTTGTGAAGTCTCACGAGAGTTATGCTTGCCCATGAGATTTGCGACAATGCTTAAAGTGACAATGTTATTCTACCCAAACACTATCATTGTCCCCACGTATGATGTATCACCAGGTAAAATACACAGAGTGATGTGTTATCAAATGAAGTAAGTATTAAAATAAAAAGAACCAATCATTACAGTACTAAATCAAGGGTATGTGCAAATAATACTGTATAAACAGCCCAAAATGCTCTCTGCCTTTAGCTCACCTGGCTACATTCTCCCCTTCTCCAAGTCAACGTCCTCGGTGACTTTTTACTCATCTATTATTCCTTGAATTGTTAAGTATAGAGATCCATACCCGCTAACACTTGGGAGAGTACATTTGGGCTAAAAGTCACTGCATTGCACACCAACCTAGGTAAGTTAAGTGGGTTCTTGTGTGTCCCTGCTGTGGTTCTCTCACTTCTGTGTGGAGAGGGAATAGGTGTGTTTACCCTGACATTGTCCCCCTTTCCCTTTCTGGGAGCTGGCACAGGCCTCACATCTGTTTCCTCAGCAGGTGAACTGATACTTTCCAAGATGGGATGAGGGAGGGTCCTGGCTCCGCCTCCATGCCATCATCAGGTACATCACTCATGTCCTGCTCAAGTACATCTACATGCTCCATTGCACTCTCAGCCATGTCTCCTGGATGGCTTTCTGACCCGCCAGCCATCAGATCCAAACTTCCAGGATCCAGGGTGGCCACTTGCGCAGTCACTGGATACCTGAATTCCTCCACCAACACAAATTTAGGGCCTATGGACTCAGTTTCCAACTCCAGACAGACTAACTCCCTTGAGATGGGTTTATCCACAGGAGAAGCTGCATGGCGGAGTCGCCTCGGCATTGGTACAGGCTCCACACAGGGCCGCAAGTTGGACCTATGCACTCTCTTCACTGGCCCTCCCCCCAGTGGTTCCACAGTGTACATGGCCCCTTGGACATCAATAATCATGTACACTGTAGCTGCCCAGGCACCCTGGATCTTGTTCCTTCCTGGTGGCCTATAGCGAAGATACACCAGTTGTCCAACATCAACAGGCAGACAGTACACTCTCTCCTGTTGCTGGGCTACTCTTTCCCCAGCCTTACACTCAGCAAACTCTCTTGCTCTGGTGTGTGCATCTTGGGGACGCTCCTGGTGTGCGGCTAACCAATCTGACTGGTCATTCTTCACCTGCTCCTGACCTAGCAGTGCATCGATTGGTAGATGCAGCTGAACTCCAAACAGCAAGTAGTAGGGTGAATAGCCTGTGGTTGAGTGTGGTGTGACGTTATTTGCATCCACGAGCTATGACAGGTGTTCAGGCCAGCGCCTCTTCTTTTCAGGGGGGAGTGCACGCAAAAGGTCATGTAAGGTTCGATTAAACCTCGCAAACTGTGGGTTCCCTTGGGGGTGATGGGGTATTGTGTGAATTTTCCTCACCCTGTACAACTTACACAACTCGAAGATAATTGCACTTTCAAAATTTCTGCCCTAATCTGAATGTAGGCACTCTGGAACCCCATATTTCAGAAACCACTCTTTCAGGATGACCTTTGCAGTAGTATCTGTTTTCTGATCTCTTGTGGCAAAAGCTTGACTGAACTTAGTGAATACGTCTGTCATCATAAGTACATTCTCATGACCATCTGTGGCGCACTCGAGCATGGTGTAATCTACAGCAACTACCTCAAGTGGACAAGTAGCTAAGAATGGAGTGTGAGGTGCCTGAATCTTTGGCTGCGGCATCTTTGTCAGCATGCATCTCTGACATCTCTTTACCCACTGCTTGACATCCCCGTGCATACCCACCCAAAAACATCTCTGTCTCAATAAACCCAATGTCCGTTCTATACCCTGATGACCCATCTGATCATGTACACTTTTGAGAACTTGTTCCTTGAGGCAGGCAGGCAACAATAGCTGGTGACATTTTCCAACATGAGCATCCTCGATCACACTGTGCAAGAGTCTATCTGCTTCTGTGATTTGTGGCCACTGTTTCAACAAAGAGCGCACTGGTTTAGATAGATTTATTCTCTCCTGGTACATAGGTTTCCTCTGTCCTCTCCAAAACTCTCTAAGCACACTCAGTATTAGGTCCGAAGCTTGAAAGCTCTGGAGTTCTGCTTTAGAATATCCAGGCAATCTTAAACTGCCTCGTTAAACACTGTCTCACTGGTCTCGGATGCATATAGCTGCCTGACTCTGCAACTCTCAACACCTGCTGTCACTAAGTCCAGGTCTAGAGCTGTGCCTGTTCTGATTGTGTTGCATATGGCTACACATCCATTGTACTCTGCATCCTCACTGTCAGGTTCTGGTTCATCAGCTGCTGGTCGCCGGGAGAGAGCATTGGCTGCAGAATTACATCGGCCCGGCCGATACTTTACATCAAAATCAAATACAGCCAGCTGAGCAACCCACTGCTGCTGAATTGCTCCTAAATTGGTGGTCGAGAGGTGATACAGTGGGTTATTATCTGTGATGATGGTGAATTTGGACCCCAGAAGATAACTCCTAATCTTCTCTGTGACCGCCCACTTTAGTGCGAGGAGCTCAAGCTTCATGCTGCTGTAATTTTGATCATTCTTTTCAGCCCCCCTGAGCCTCCTATTTGCATAGGCTATGACTTTCTTCCTCCCACCCACTCCTGGCACAGAACTGCACCTAAACCCAGACTGCTAGCATCTGTCTCCAGTAAAAAAAAAAAAAAAAGGATGTTAAAGTCTGCAGAGCCTAGTGTGGGAGCACTAGTTAGCTTTTCTTTTATCAGTGCAAAAGGTAGTTGAAACTGTGGCATCCAGGCTAACCTGAACAACTGCTTAGCCCTGGCCTGGCTTGTCTCTTTGTTACATGCCATTACAACATCATGCAGAGGCCTGCCAATTTTGGAAAAACCCTCAATAAACCTCCTTTAGTAACTGCAAAAGCCCAAAAAGGACCTAAGCTCTTTTATGGTAGTAGGGATGGGCCATGTCTTCACTGCACTTATCTTGTCAGGATCTGTACCTATACCTTGGGCTGAAACTTGATGACCAAGAAACCTGACCTTGGACTGGAGAAAATGGCACTTCTCCATTTTTACATTTAGCCCTGTCTCCCTCAACCTCTTAAGGACTGTCTCCAGTCTCACAAGATGATCCTGGAAAGATGGTGAAAACACAAGCAAGTCGTCCAAATAAATCAAGACAATTTGGAAGACAAAGTCACTTATTGTGGCCTGCATGAGATGTTGAAACATTGCCGATGCATTGCATAACCCAAACAGCATTCTTAGGTACTCAAATAGGCCAAAAAGCATGGTAAATGCAGTTTTACCCCTGTCTTTCTCATGTACTGCGACCTGGTGGTACCCACTTGCAAGGTCAATCATGGAGAAGAATTTTGCAGCACTCAGGGCATCTAGGCTTTCGTCAATGCATGGGACTGGGAATGTGTCATGGCTGGTTTTCAAGTTCAACCTCCTGTAGTCTACACATAGCCTTAGACTTCCATCAGACTTGCGCACCAGAACAATTGGGGAAGCATAGGAACTTGAGCTTTCCTGAATCATCCCCTTTTTTAGCAGCTCAGAAATGTGCTCCCTGACCTCACTGTATTAATTAGGTGGTATACGCCAATAAGGTTGGGAGACTGGTGTCTCATCCACTACAGGGATTTCATGTTTCACTCGGTCAGTATACCCCAAATCTTTGGGGATTCCGACTCAGGAGATGGCGCGGAAGAACACTTCTGCAATACTACATGCTGAGATATTGTGAAGAGGCACTGCTTCTGGATATCGCATTGAATAATCCACCAGAACTAAAATAAAGCGATATCCTCATGCTGACCGATCCCACGGCCCAATGAGATCCTTCCCAATTCTTTTGAATGGGGTCTCGATTAATGGCAGAGGGCGCAAAGGCGCTTTTGGAATGGCCATGGGATTTACTAACTGGCATTCACGACATGCCGTACACTACCTACGGACATCGCCGCAAATCCCTGGCCAATAGAACCGGAACATTATTCGGGCTAGTGTCTTATCCTGCCCCAAGTGTCCGGCCATGAGATTAAAGTGAGCTGCCTGGAATATAAATTCCCAGCTGCTCTTTGGGATTAAAAGCTGGGTTATTGGTTCCTTAGTCTGAGTGTCCTGCGTCGCTTGGTATAATCTATCTTTAATAATGGATAAATAGGGGAAGGACGGTGTGGCGTTCAGCTGGAGAGTTTGACCATCGATTACTCTCACTTGGTCAAACACATGCCACAGAGTCTTGTCTCATGGCTGCTGTAATGGGAAATCTGCAAGGGAATCCCCAAGAGAGGGAGGAGGAGCTGGCTGCTCCTCACTCGGATGTGGTGATGATGTAGACGGCTTCGTGACAGCCACTCCCGCCAATGCCACTCTGGGACATCCCCTCGCTAAACTATGGCAGGCCCCACTCTTCACTAGATGCACCATTAATTCCCCAAATCCTAGCTAATCAGTCCCAGAATTATTGAGTGGGTAAGGCGAGGATTAACCGCTGCCTTTACTCTAAATTTTTCCCCTCAAAATAGAATGCAGACCGACACTAAAGGGTAGTTGTGAACATCCCCATGCATACACAACACCTTCACCAATTGTGCTTTCCCCACTGCCTCGTCTTGCACCAGGCTTTGGTGGATTGAGGTCTGATTACAGCCGGTGTCCACCAAAACCTGATACGTATCCCCTTGGATACTCACTGGTATGTGATATGCTCTGGCCCGATCGAGGGAGGTTCCTGGCACGTCGGGGATCTGGACCACCATGCCCACCTCCATCACCGAGCATTGATGCTGGAGGTGCCCCGGTTCCCCGCAGCACCAGCATACCGGCCCAGGCTGTCCCTCTGCACCAGTGTTCTGGACATCACTCACCTGAAGGGGAGAAGACACAGACAAGGAAGTAGGAAATGGGAGGGCACTGTGGGTGCAGTGGGCCGGCTGGGGTGGAGCCGGCCCCCGCCTCCGCAGTGGGGGAATGGGGCGAGGACAGGGAGCAGAGGGAGAGGGAGAGAGAGAAGAGAGGGGAGGAAAGGATACATGCTGTCCTGCCATTGAAATGGCCACCATATGGTCCTCCGCCAGCTCAATCTCCTGATCCAGCGACGCCGGGCGACGGTAATGAACCCACTCCACTGTTCCTTCAGGAAGGTGGGCGATTAATTGTTCCAGCGCCACCAGGTTGAGGATTCCCTCAGCATCATGGTTGTCGGCCCTCAGCCACTGCCGGCAGGCTTCCCGTAGTTGCTGGCCAAACGCAAATGGCTGGCCAACCTCCTTCAGGCGCAGCACATGGAAGTGCTGCAGTTGCTGTTCTGAAGTGTGACCGACACGTTGGAGTATGGCCCTGCAGTGGGCCACATAGACCAGCCAGCTGTTGGCAGGGAGCTGCAGCATGGCCAGCTGCACCTCGCCCATTAGCAGGGGGAGGAGGTGCACCGCGTGCTGTTCCACCGGCCAACCCCACACCTCTGCAGCCTGCTCAAAGAGAGTGAGGAAGGCTTCAGGGTCATCATGTGGACCCATTTTCATTAGATGAGGATGGTCAGCAGCGGTGATAGTCATGGACCTCGCCGACGCAAGCAGGTGCCAGAATGCCTGGCGATTTTCCTGCTGTGCCAGCAGCAGGGCTTCAAACCATTGTTCCTGCTCCTTTCAGAGGGCGATCAGCACCTGGTCCTGACTCTGTTGGGCCATGGCGAGGGCATGGACCAGGTCTTTGAAGGGGGAGGACTCCATGGGGCTGTCTCCTTCTGCACTTGGTTCCTGGGTTTGGCACCACTGTAGAATCAGAGCAGGTGGGTGGAGCACAGAAGCACAGCAGGCCAGAACTGAGTTCTCATGAACTTTTTATTTTGTATATGCATATAGCTTTTCAGCTTACGCTCTCTCACACACACATTCAGGTTGGGAGAGAGCTCCCTTTCTCTGCTCTCTCTCTCCTTTCATGGGACACGGTCACTGGGGGAGACACACAAACACAGGTTAATTCACATCAGGCGCAGTGATACTATCACTTACCTTCCCTGACTCCACCCTCCATTCACAGACCAATGCTTGACCAAGCTGCCACAGGGCTGAAGTGAAGGTGGTTAAAGGTTTCTGTAGCAGCCTAGTTCCACTGTAGGTACTTAGGTCCTTTCTTTAGTAGAATTGTGAGAGGTGCTCCTATGGTGCTGAAATTCCTGATGAAACAGTAGAAATTGGCACAGCCTAGAAAATGCTGTAGTTCTTGACTGTCATGAGAGTGGG
This sequence comes from Cathorops hypophthalmus, assembly GCA_027576075.1. NCBI lineage: Eukaryota > Metazoa > Chordata > Actinopteri > Siluriformes > Ariidae > Cathorops > Cathorops hypophthalmus. The sequence goes on from JAPEKO010000024.1 coordinate 74,497,671, forward strand.
CCAGTACGTAACTGCAGAAACCTTGTCATCCATACTAACTCCCTCTGCATTAGTCACACAACTAAGAAAGGAAATCTGATTGGCATGGAATTCAGACTTCTCTGTTTTGACATATAAGGGGTTGTCAAGGAGTTGTTTTGGCACTGTTTGGACATGATCATGGTGAATGGTTTGGCTGGGGGAGTAAATCAGAATATCATCTACATATGTAATGATGTATTGACCCAGCTTGTCCCTCAAGACATTATTAATTAGGCACTGGATGACACTTGGAGCCCAAGAAAGGCCATAAGATATTACACAGTACTCAAAGTGACCTGTCTTTGTGCTAAATGCAGTCTTCCATTCATTGCCTTCATGGATCCTTACCAGGTTGTAGGCACTGTGACGGTCAAGCTTGGTGAATACCCATGCAGACCTGAGTTGTTCTAGGGCAGAAGGTACTAGAGGGAGCGGATAAGGGTACTTAACCATGATCTGGTTTAAGCTCCTGTAATCCATGCAAGGGTGGAGTCCCCCTTCTTTTCTACAAAGAAGCAGCTCACTGAAGCCAGGGAGGTGGAAGGATGAATGTAGCCTTGTTGAAGAGCTTCTTGAACATATTCCTCCATTGCTGTTTGTTCTGCAATGGACAGGGGTAAAAGTGGTTGTGTGGAGGTGAGGTGCCTGGGAGGAGATAAATTGCACAGTCATAAGGCCCCAGGCACAAATAATGTTCAGGGAATGTGCAGATCAGCTGACTCATGTTCTAATGGACATTTTCACCACCTCCCTGGATCAAGCCAAAGTCCCATCAAGTTTCAAAACTGCCACCATCATCCCTGTGCCAAAAAAAAAACTCAAATCACATCACTCAATGACTACTGGCCCGTTGCACTCACTCCCATTATGAAGAAGTGCTTTGAGAGGCTAGTCAAGGAGTACATCACCTCCAGGCTCCCTCCCACATTCGACCCCTTTCAGTTTGCCTACTGGCCAAACCGCTCCACTAAAGATGCCATCTCCTCTGCTCTTCACCTGAGCCTTGCACACACCTGGCGGAGAACACTCATGTGCGGATGCTGTTCCTGGACCACAGTTCAGCATTTAACACCATCATTCCACAGCATCTGGTGAGCAAACTGGGTCCCCTGGGCTTCAGCACCCCCCTGTGCAACTGGCTGCTGGACTTCCTCATTGAAAGACCACAGTCAGTGTGGGTCGGACAGGACACCTCCAGTGTCATCACCCTCAGCACAGGCTCCCCTCAGGGCTGTGTCCTGAACTCTCTGCTGTTCACTCTGATGACACACAACTGTGTCCCCAGGGCTACCAGCAACCACATTGTGAAGTTTGTGGATGACACAACAGTGGTGGGCCTCATCAGGAATGATAATGACCTGGCCTATAGAGAGGAGGTGGAGCAGCTGGTGGATTGGTGCAGGGACAACAACCTGATCCTGAACATGGACAAAACTAAAGAAATCATTGTTGACTTCAGGAAAAACCAACCCGGCCACACACCACTTCTCATCAACAACGCAGCCGTGGAGGTGGTCAATAGCACCAAATTCCTGGGGGTGTGCATCACGGACAACTTCACCTGGTCTGTGAACACTGCATCACTGGTCAAGAAGGCACAGCAACGTCTGCACTTCCTGCATAGGATGAGGAGAGCCCACCTGCCCCCGGCTATCCTCAGTACATTCTACAGAAGCACCACAGAGAGCGTTCTAACCAGCTGCATCTCTGTGTGGTGTGGAGGCTGCAGTGCCTCTGACTGGAAGAATGTGAGGAGAGTGCTGAGGACAGCAAAGAAAATTATGGGGACTTCTCTTCCCTCCATTAAGGACATTGCGCCAAGGTGCTGCATGTCTCGAGCCAGAAACATCATCATTGACCCCTCACACCCTCACTATAGACTATTCTCCCCTCTGGCCTCTGGAAAGAGGTTCCGCAGCTTTAGGTGCAGGACCATCAGGTTCTGTAACAGCTTTTCCCCCCAGGTCACCAGACTGCTGAACTCCAAACTCAAACTTTAAACTTCTATATATAACTTGAACATTCCTATTTCCACAGGTCATTTCATACTATTACACTTTATAATATCTTTGCTGCTGTATAATTTAATTTAATACACTTCATGTTTATTTCTGTGCTGAGCCAAATTGTAATTAAATTTCTTTCGGTGTACACTTGTTGCATGCTGAATGACAATAAAGGTTGTCTAAGTCTAAGTCTGAGTTATGAAAGGTCGGCCGATTTTGACCTTTGTATCCTGTTGACCTTGAACTTCAATCTTTCTCCTCCAAACTCACAGGATGATCCTCTATTGACCCACCATGTTTGATCAATCTATTCCCAATATCTCCAAAGTTATGAAAGAACCATGTTTTTTGGTGGGAAATTTGACTATAATGGGATTTCGATGGAATATGACATGATTTTTGTGACGTCATTATCAAGTTTGCTCAAGATTTTATTTTATCGATCAAAAGGGGTTTTAATGGAGAACCTACAAAAAAATTAATCAAATTCTGAGTTCAACTTGAAATGTTGGCACTAAAAACCGGTACTGTGACCTTGACCTTTGGACCCCAAATTTTGCATATGACCTTAGAATTAGGCACAAAGTGCTAATTAATGGTCAGAGTATTGATCTCAAATCAATAAATACGTTTTTGAGGTCAAGGCCAAATTTGTCAAAAATCATGCAAAATTTGACCTCATTTTTCAACCTCAAGATGACATCACAGGTAAAACGTCAACAGTGTACTCGAAAGGGATACAAAAATGCTTTCCAACGCCATCAGTCCTATCTTGATACGAACACTGGTTAGGAAGTTATGGCCGATTAGGTGGTTTTTTTTTACAAGATTTGACCTTGGTGACCTTGACCTTTGACCTACCAAAAAACTAATGATGTCTTTGTATGAGCCTAGTGAGTTGTCCTGTGCATTTTGGTGAATATTTGTCAAGAAATGATGATGCTAGAGCACCAACAAACAAACTAACAAATGAACAGATCAACATTTTTTGCAAGTAACAAACATAGTCAGACCCTCCAGAATTTCGCGATGTTGTGATTTGCAAATTCAACCAATCCCCACGAATTCAGGGCGGTGTTGCAATTATATCCAATCATCGCAATTTTCCCGCAAATTTGACCAATCGTTGGCATCGTCTTGAGGTGACGTCGACAAACTACCTTACTTCCATGTATATGTTCAAGAGAAGCAGCATGCGCGAGTCAGTGTTTATATCGGCTTAAATTCTGTTACTGAAAGTGTGTTATGTTTACA
>JAPEKO010000025.1:952893-963361 GCA_027576075.1 Cathorops hypophthalmus
ACTGTAATTGGCGCAAGCTGTAGTGGTTTCCCAGCCATAATGTATGTACATGTATAGATCTTGTTGTGGCAAAGCTATTAAATTAAATTAAAATAATACAGTAGTGTGGCATGGTTATGGATAATACATTTATCCATTATTAATAATAAATAAAATCTAAAAACGAATATGTAAAAAGACTGCAGAGCTGAGGAATTTCTAAACATGAGTGCAACGGCGACATCTAGACGTGTTTGTTGCTCCACAGGAAAATTACACAACAGCAAACACACTGATGAAATGAGAGCAATGAAAGCTGATCACACTGTTTACACACTGTGTGGTGCTGTTCAAGTAAATTAATCAACCACAGGGCGGTGTGATGAAGCGGAGTTACTGTTACCAACCTGAAGTTGATTATTTTCCTCTAACAGCACATTCCCAAGTGTTTATTCCTCTTACACCTCAGCAACTTAGCCACAATTACAATATTTTATTTACCAAAGAACACATTTTTATAAACATTTACAGTTGCATTTAATGTTCATGAAGCAACTCACTTATGTTACAGACAGCAGCTATAAACACTTGTTCTCTCACAAGAGTCTCTTTATTCTCTCAAAGTTAATAAGACAAAAAAAACGTCACTTGTTCCATTATGTTCCTGAGAAACTGTACGGGAGTGTAAACTCTTCTGTCCTGAAGACGTCGGAGAACTTACAGTTCCAGCTCTGACTGTTACACAGTGCTCACACTGGAGACTCCTTACAGAGACCATACACACACACACACACACACACACCTTTGAATTAGCTGTTACTAGAGAAACCATAACGTATCCAAAGGAATATGTTAACATAAACCTCTGATGTGCAGCTGCACTACTATCAGATCCACGGTTACAGAAAATGAATCACCATGTGACGACCTTAGTGTAGAACTGTAGAGAATTTTTCTGTAATGTCTTTGCATAAATGTTAAACTCACCGATAGTTGGGATCGTAGTCACAACTTCTCCAAGTTTCAGTTTGTACAATATTGTGGTTTTACCTGCAGCATCCAGACCCACTGTAACACACACACACACACACACGATTAAAGCTTCATGTGCTGCCATTTTCCCCAAGGACACACTTTCATCATCATCACTGACTACCACCTGACTCTGAACTACACGGATGTGTATGCAACAGTGATCAGTTTAAACACTTTAAAATTCCTTTCAAACGACTAAGAGCCATGACTTATGACTTCATTTTGTATGTTTACATTTTTTTTTCTTCCCATAATCAGTAAGTTCGAGGGTGATGGGTTTATAATGTGAATGTTTTCCAGCTGTAGAAGATCTCTCACCACTGCATGCACCTTTACTTGTCCACTTTAACCAGGGTGGCAGTGCTCAGTACTTGAGGCTCTGAGTTTCTGATCAGAAACTTGAGGGTTTGAGTGCCAACACTGCCAAGCTGCCCCTGCTGGGCCCTGTAACCCTCTCTGGTCCAGGGGGCGCTGTATCATGGCTGACCCTGACCCCAACTTCCTGTGATGTGAAGAAATGATTTCTTTGTGCAAATAAAGATTCTTTTCTTTCTGATGGAGATGGGATATAAAGATGGAATTCTCCATCAGTCCGAGAGAGTGACTTTCCTACGAGCCAATCACATGACTGCTGAAAGTCAGTGACTTGCACAAACTCCACCCACTCACACATGTATAAACTCCAACCATTTATAGTCAGGGACAGTCCTGGTGTCCGAAATCGCTCACTCAGTCACTACTCCGTCCTCACTATATAGAGAATTACTATATAGAGGACTCACTGGTAAAATAAAAAAAGCTTTCAGACACTTGTCCGTCATGCTGGTATTTACTTCATTACTGTTGCACAATTAAAACGTGGCGGATCAGCGGATCAGGTGGGTTTCAAAATAATAAATACGTGTGTGTTTTTGTGATAAATCCATATTATACTGAGTGCATTTCCAACATTAATCAGTACAGAGTCCTCGGTGTCTGCTGCAGCTTTCAGTTCCTTTAAATCAAGGCCGGATCCTTTCTTCTCCGCCGCTGCCTTTTATTCAATCAAACTCGAGGCTTTTAATTTGATTTCTTTCAGCACGACCGCAATGCATGATGGGATATATTGCTTGATTAGTGACCATCGGTTGTACACTACTTTTCATGATGCATTGTGGGATAGTTTGAGTGCACTATATAGGGTGTAATAATCCTCACTAAGGTTTCATACAGCACTACAAAATGGTGTCCTCACTACTGTATCTATACAGTGCCCTATAGAGCGAGTAGGGGGCGATTTCAGATACAGGGTCAGTCTTTGCAAGCAAGGATGGGTGTGGCTCATTGCTTTATGCCAAAATTTGTGAGAGGATTGTTCGTCAATTCAAAAAGAACACTTCGCAACATAAGATGTTAGATCTTTCAAAATCTACAGTCCATAATATTGTGAAAAGATTCAGGGAATTCGGCGACATCTCAGTGTGTAAAGGGCGGGGTCAGAAGCCACTGTTGAATGGGCGTGACCTTCGAGCCCTCAGGCGGCACTGCCTGAGAAACCGTCATGCTAATGTGACAAATCTAGCCACGTGGGCTCAGGAGGACTTCAGAAAAACGTTCTCAATTAACAGTCTGCTGCTGCATCCAGAAATGCAACCTGAAACTGTGTTACACACGGAGGAGGACATTCATCAATTCTATACAGAAACGGTTTCTCTGGGCCTGAACTCGTCTCAGACGGACCGAAAGACAGTGGAAACGTGTGCTGTGGTCAGACGAGTCACATTTCAGGTCGTTTTCAGGAAAACCAGCCGTTGAGTTCTCAGTGCCAAAGGTGAACACGACCATCCAGTTTGTTATCAGAGAAAGGTGCAAAAGCAGCTGTGATGGTATGGGGGGGGGTCAGTGCCCACCGCATGGGGCAGTTACATGTGTGTGAGGATGCCATTGATATATTGGGATTTTAGAGAAACATATTCATCAAGGTGATGTCTCTTCCCAGGAAGTCCATGCTTATTTGAACAGGACAAGGCCACGCCTCATTCTGCACAGGCTACAACAGCGTGGCTTTGTAGACACAGAGTACATGTGCTTGACTGGCCTGCTGCCAGTCCAGATCTGTGTCTTACTGAGACTGTATGGAGCATCATGAAGAAGAGAATCAGACAGCAGCGACCACGGACTGTTGAGCAGCTGAAGTCTTGTATCGAGCAAGAATGGAGAAAAATTCCAACTGCAGAACTGCACCAGTTAGTATCCTCAGATCTCATACGATTAAAAAGCGTTATTAAAGGAAAGGTGATGTAACACAACGGTAATAACGCCTCTGTCCCAACTTTTTTGAGTGTGTTGCAGGAATCAAATTCTAGCTTTGTTTATATTTACAAAATACAATTAAGTTGGTCAGGAAAACTCTTGAAAATCTTTTCTTTGTAGTTTTAAATAAAAGTTTACATGAATTAACAAATCACAGATTTTTGTTTTTATTGCTTTTGGGAAAATATCCCAACTTTCCTGGAAATGGAGTAAATAAGTACCATGGAGATTTCAGCCCCGGTGACGAGCCGTTGGAGCCATAAAGGTAGAGTAATGTCCTTTATTTTCTGAAAGTGTTTAATTTGAGGGACTTTACGTCCCAGTGAGGTGAATGGTGCAGGAATTACTGTCATGCTCCGCCCCAAACTTCCACTCCGGAGATTACTTATCTCCCAGGTCAGCGCTAATCCGGATCCAGGACGGGAATTCCATCTAGCCTGCATGTCACTTCCTGGTTCTCTCTGCTGTGTATAAATAAGCCGTTCTCAGACCCTGACTTTGCCAGAATGTCTCGTTTTGCTATTCTAGCCAGTTCTGTGCCTTTATTGTGTTTCATGGTTTTTGCTCAAGCTATTTTTCTAGTTCATGGTTTTTGCACTTAGGATTTTTTCTTGTTTGTTTTTTTGCTCTAGTGTTTTTGTCCTTGTCTGTCTTGTGTTTTTGTCAAGTTTTTTTGTCTCTTTGTACCTGGACTATTTTTGCCATTTGTTTGTTTACCTTTTTTGCCACGCCCTTTCCCTGGATTAAATCTAATTATTTATTGGATTACTGCCTGTGTGTTCTGCTTCTGGATCCTAATCTCACTACCCCTAACAGTACCTTCTGGCCAGCATGGATCCAGCGGAACTCACCCGTCTGAGAATGGCCATCTCGCCTGCCCAGCCGTCGCCTACTTCAGCTCCTGCCACTGCTCTTCTCCGCGAACCGAGACTTCCAGCACTTCAGCCCTACGATGGAGAACCAGATACTTGCAGATCGTTTTTGTCTCAATGCTCTTTGAGCCTAGAACTGCAACCTCTGGCCTTCCCCACAGAATGCTCCCAGGTAGCATATACAATCATGCTCCTCACCTGCAAGGCCAGAGAGTGGGGAACAGCAGTCTGGGACGCCGATGCACCCTTTTGTTCCTGTTTCAAGGATTTCTCCGAGGAGATGAGGCGAACTTTTGACCGTTCTCTGTCCGGCCGGGGGGTGACTAGAGGGCTCATGGAGCTGCGGCAGGGGTCCTGGTCTACCTCGGACTATGCCATCGAGTTCCGGAGGTTGGCGACATCGTGCAGTTGGAACAAGAGTGCCCAGATCGATGCGTTCCTGCATGGCCTGTCTGATGTCATTAAGGCCAAATTGGTATCGCGGGAACTGCCGTCGAACCTCTCCAGCCTCATGGACCTCGCCAACCGCATTGATGCCTGAGTTCAAGAACGGACAAGAGAGGAGAACCACCCCAGCTTCACCTCCTCTCCACCCCCCGCCGCATCCGTCGAACCCATGCAGGTAGACTGGGTTCGGGTGTCAGCGGAGGAATGACAGCGCCGGCGGAGCACAGGGGCCTGTTTCTATCGCAGTCAGCGAGGACACATCAGCCAAGCCTGTCCACTAAAGGGAATGAGACCACCAGTGAATTGAGGGGCCCTGGTGGGCAACACTCGGAACCAGCCCCCCGCTGATCGACCATTGCTCCCTGTCATCATCATCCATGACAACCAGCATCACCATCTCCAGGCTCTCATTGACTCAGGGGCAGACAGGAACCTGATCTGCTCTGCCACCACCAAGCGTCTGGGAATTCTGCTACTCGCCCTTGATGTCCCTCTCGGTCCTGACACTCAATGGCACCGACTTGACCACCATCACCCATCTTACTGCCCTGCTCATCCTGAGGATTTTCAGCAACCATTCTGAAACCATCCAACTCGACGTCATGAACAACCCCCACATACCCATCATCCTAGGATTACCCTGGTTAGCGCAGCAAAATCCCCATCTAAACTGGGCAGATAATACCGTCCTAGGCTGGAGCCATTCCTGCCTAGCTTCCTGCCTGAAGTCCACTCTGCCTCCCACCAAACCATTGCAGCCTTCAGCCAGCAAGTTTCCCGACCTCTCTCATGTGCTTCTGGACTTAAGACTTGTTTTCAGCAAGACCTAAGCAGTGTCCCTCACTCCTCACAGACCCTATGACTGTGGAATTGACCTCCTGCCCAGGACAGCGCCACCCAAAGGGCAACTCTATTCTCTTTCTCCTGTTGAAAGGCAAGCTATGGAGAAGTACATCTGAGTCTCTGGCAGCTGGGATCATCCGCCCTTCCTCCTCCCCAGCAGGGGTGGGATTTTTCTTTGTGGAAAAGGACAAGTCACTCTGCCCCTGCATTGACTATCGAGATCTCAACGCCATCACCATCAAGAACTGTTACCCCTTACCGCTAATGTCTATAGCCTTTGAACTACTCCAGGGAGCCAAGATATTCACCAAGTTGGACTTGTGCAATGCCTACCATCTCGTCAGGATCAGGGAGGGGGATGAGTGGAAGATGGCCTTTAACACCACCACTGGCCACTATGAGTACCTCGTGGTCCCTTTCGGCCTGGCCAACGCGCCCGCAGTCTTCCAGGCACTCATCAACGTTGTCCTAAGGGACTTTCTTAACATCTTTATTTTCATGTACCTGGATGACATCCTGATCTTCTCTTGCTCCCTGGAGGAACATCGGGGCCACGTCCAGCAGGTCCTCCAGTGCCTGATAGAAAACAAGCTGTTTGTCAAGGTCGAAGAGAGCGAATTCCACCAGAGCTCTGTCTTGTTTCTGGAGTTCATCTCCCTGGCTAGGATCCAGATGGACCCCCTCAAGCTTGAGGCAGTTGCAGACTGGCCTACCCCATCCTCACGATGAGAGCTCCAGTGTTTCCTGGGATTCGCTAATTTCTACAGGCGCTTCATCCACGACTTCAGCATGGTGGCTGGACCTCTCACTGCCTTGACCTTGATTAAGACCTCGTTCAAGTGGGGGGAGGAAGCAGAGAAAGCCTTCTCCATGCTCAAGCGTAAGTTCACCACAGCACACATTCTCACCATACCCAACCAAACAGTTCATCGTGGAGGTCGATACTTCCAAGTCTGGGGTCAGAGCCATTCTCTCCCAGAGGGCCAATGATAACAAGGTCCACCCCTGCTCCTTCTTCTCTCGCCGGCTGCCCCCTGCTGAATGTTATGACATCAGTGATAGAGTTGTTGGCCATCAAGCTAGCCTTGGAGAAGTGGAGGCACTGGTTCGAGGGGTCGGATCTCCTGTTCCTAGTCTGGACCGACCATAAAAACCTGGAGTACCTCAAGTCTGCCAAACATCTCAATTCCTGTTAAGCCCGTTGGTTTCTCTTCTTCTCCCGGTTTAACTTCATGCTCTCCTACTGCCCAGGCTCCAAGAATGGCAAACCTGATGCCCTGTCCAAGATGTTCTCTTCCCACCAAGAAGAGTCCAAGCCACCCAAGACCATCCTTCCTCCATACTGCCTGGTGGGAGCCGCCATTCTAGAGGTTGAGACGCTCATGCAAAAGGCCCTGGAGCAAGACCCTAGTGAAGGTATCTCAAGCAACATACCACCTAACCATCTGTTTGTTCCCTGTTCTGTGTGAACCCAGATGCTGCAGTGGGGTCATGGCTCCAAGTTGGCTTGTCACTCGGGAGCTGCTCGAACCCTGGTGCTCGTCCAACAGTGCTTCTGGTGGCCATCCATCAAGGAAGATGTCCAGGAGTTCATGGCAGCCTGCGACACATGTGCCCAGAACAAGACAGCCAATCGACCCTCTGCCAGCTTGCTAAGACCCCTCCCAATTCTTAATTGACCCTGGTCTCACATCACCCTGGACTTCATCACGGGGCTCCCCAACTCAGGTGGCAATACATGCATCCTCACTGTCATTGACCATTTTTCTAAGACCATCCATTTCATTCCTCTGCCCAAGCTCCCCTCAGCGAAAGAGACTACAGAACTACTCATCCACCACATTTTCTGCCTACCGACATAGTTTCTGACCGTGGTCCTCAGTTCAATGCACAGTTCTGGAGAACCTTCTGCAAACTCATTGGGGCCACCTGTAGTCTCCTCAGGCTTCCACCCATAGACCAACAGCCAGGCAGAATGGGCTAACCAGGCTTTGGAGGTTGCACTCAGGTGCATGGCGTCCAGGGATGTCAGGTCTTAGAGCAAGTACCTACCTTGGATCGAATACACACAACACGCTCCCTTCCTCTGCCACAGGTCTCTCTCCGTTCCAGTGCTCACTAGGGTACCAACCGCCACTGTTCCCCAGCCAGGAGGAGGAGGTCACCATACCATCAGCCCAGGCCTTTATACACTGCTGCAGGAGAACGTGGGCATTGGCCTGGAGAAGACTCATTTGCTGTGCACTCACAACCAAGAAGCAGGCCGACAAATGTCGCTCAAAGGCACCCACCTACTGAGTGGGTCAATGAGTTATGCTCTCCACATGCCACCTACTACTTGAGGCCATCTTTCGCAAGCTGGCACCCAGGTTCCTTGGATCCTTCCTCATCAAGAAGGTAATCAACCCATGTTCCATTAGACTGGCATTACCACTCACCATGCGACATGTTCTCCCCACCTTTCATGTATCACAGCTTAAACCTCTGGTTTCCAGTCCTTTGCTACTACCATCCAAACCCCCTCCTCCTCCCAGGCTCATTGATGGCGGCGAGGCCTACACAGTCAAGAAACTGCTGAAGGTGTGCCGGCGAGGCAGAGGCCTCCAGTACCTGGTGGACTGGGAGAGTTACGGTCCCGAGGAGAGAAGTTGGGTCCCCACCAGATTCATACTGGACCCAACACTTGCTGGTGGAACTCCGTGATAACACCCCGACACTCTTCTTCAAGCACCTGGAGGTGCTCGTTGAAGAGGGGGGTACTGTCATGATCCGCCCCGGACTTCCACTCCAGGGATATACTATCTCCCAGTTCAGCGCAATCCGGATCCAAGACCAAACTTCCATCTTGCCGGCATTCACTTCCTGGTCTGCTCTGCTGTGTATAAATAGGCCGTTCTCAGAAGGGGACTTTGCCAGAACTTCTTGTCTGTTTCTCACATCGTCTCTGTGCCATTTTTACTTCCTAGATTTTTTATCTCTGTTTTGCCTAGTCTTAGCCACAGTTTTTTGCACACGTCAGTTTTTCATGTTTTTTGCACTACGTTTTTTGTCTCCAGTTTTTGTCAGAACTATTTTTCATATTTTTTTCATATTAGCACTTTGTCTACCTCGTTGTTGTCTGGATTATTTTTATTTTTGTTCATTGACTCTTTTTGAACTTTAAATCATTTTTTATTCATTGGATTTTCTGGTTTGTGTTCTGCTATTGGATCCTAACTCACCACATCTCACCATCCCTAACAGTAATATACAGAATAGCCAAGTCTTCAACTGTGTTTCTGTGGACCTTTGTGAATGATTTACCTGGAAGAGAAGAGCAAGGAAGATTGAGAATCGAGCGGCTGTGGTTTGTTTACACCTGATACTAAAACTTGTAGCATCCTAGCAATCATCACAAAGATGTGTACAAAACTCCCAAAAATGCCTACTTGCCTGGGCAAAAACAATACAGGATTTATCTTGTGTCCTGATCCCAGATCTTTAACCCAGCCACATGTAAATTTTTTACACCTTCATGCTCTTCCAGGTTTTCATCTGTGTCCGTGTAGAATGATGTCTGCAGCAACAGGTAGTTTGAGATGTCAGGGAACTCAACGGATGGATAATTTTCCAACTCGTCGAAAAAAAAAAATCCTTCTTTGTTAGTATGTAAAGATCTATTGCACTGAGGGGTCGACTACACGGGAACGTTTTTCTCTGTAACCGACCATTTTGCTTACCGTTTGCCTGTCCCGGCTATANNNTTGTTACCTCCGCCAAGGAGGTTATGTTTTCGGTAGCGTTGGTTTGTTTGTTGGTTTGTCTGTTAGCAACATTACGGGAAAAGTTTTGAACGGATTGCTCTGAAATTTTTCCCAGAGCTGTGACTGGGCACAAGTAACAATCCATTAAATTTTGGCGGTGATCCGGTTCACCTTCTGGATCCCGGATTTTTTTAAAGGATTCTTGGCGGAGGTCTGCGCTCTCCGAGTGCTTTTCTAGTTCCAAATGAAAAGTCGTCTGTTACGATGAATATGAATAAACTGCTTTGTTTACTGACGAACAAACGCATTTCTGGAACATTTTCTTTTTGTTCCAAAAAACTCATGTTTTTGGACTGACTTGACATCATCGCATCTTTGCCTCCTTTTTAAGGGGCCAAAAGTAATTGGACAGACATCATCATGAATTAAATCGTTTTTAATACTCCGTTTCTGTGAACGGCTCGTTTTCATGATCTGATTTCAGCTCCAGTGAACTACACTGTTATAAACAACAACAGCTCCGTCAGTGTCCCGTTATTTATGGACCTGAGTGGAGAACCATAAATCTGAGTTTCTTGAATTATTTCAAGCCCTGAATGGTTCTTCTGTAAGCATGTTCTGACTGTCTGCTGCCATGATCTGATAACACGGCATGACTGAAAGAGTGCTTTTTCTTTCTTTTTTTCCCAAAACAAAAATAGTTTCAGATCAGATTTGAGCTGCTTTGATTACATTTTTCCCCTCGAATCTTATTTTCTGCCCTGATTATACCTCGCATTCCGGATGTCCATCATTTAATTTGATCTGAACTGTAAACAGACTTTGCCGTTCCTCCACTGTAAATGAAGGTGTGTTTATGGCGTGATTTCCAGCCTGCTGTTGCACACGCCGTGTTTTTACGCACAACACGATCGACTTCGTGCCGCAGAGAGCCGAGAGAACAAAGTTGTGTCAGTGTGAGAAACTTCTGATTAAACTCTCAGAGCCCGAGCGCTGATACCACGCTCGTCTAAAATCCACCAACCGCGAGACGACAAACTCGCAGCTACAGCTACGCTAGCGCCGATAAATAAAACACGCTAATCTACAGAAGAAAATCTCCTCGCTCCCTCAGGAGCTCTGCAGAAGGCAGGGGCCGATTTAGAGGGGGGTGGTTGGGGGGTCCTGACCCCCCCCTTCAAATTAACATGTGTTCTTCTGAACTTCTTCAATAATGACAGAAACATTAATAAACTTTTGACAACTTGTCAGTATCTT
>JAPEKO010000025.1:2429477-2441786 GCA_027576075.1 Cathorops hypophthalmus
TTTTTTTTTTTTTGGTCTACTACAGCTCAGATTGCAGGAAAAGTGGTTTTTAAGGCCTTTTTTTTTTTTTTCAAAATTTTCTTGGGGGGGTTATCCCTCCCAGACCCCCCATTTGCTTCGGGCGCCATCTTGTTTTCTGCTTTTTTGATGACCACCCACTCTCATCCCTGCTAGTTGGCTCACTAACTTTGTGATTAATGTTACACAAATACGATGTTGCCTCAAAAGTCGGAGGTCAGAGTTGCGTCGTTTTCATCCTCTGTGCGTCCGAGCTTCGATTTAAATCGTGCACGCCTCCACGTTTGTCTTTTGTTAGCCACGAGCTAGCCAGCTAACTGTGCTGAATGGTGTGTTTTTCCCTCTATCGAACAGCGAACTATAGTCAGTGTTATAGCGAGCACATCTGTATGGTGAGTGATGTAAAGCTAATACGTGTGATAGAGTATAACTCCTCCTTTAAAGGGAAGATATGCTGCTGTGAGCGGCCATGTTGGTTTCACGTCATTTGTTGAACTCTGAGGAATTCCCAAGTAGGAATTCTGAGCTGAAGGAAGTTTGTTTTTTCACAAGGTTTTGAATTCTATTGACACTAGAGCAGTTTGGTTAAAGATGCATGTCAGATTTAAACAGCCCCAAATGATCACAGTTGGCCAACTTCAGCGTAATAAACTTTTTTTTGATATTTTATAAGCACTTTATTACACAAACACGCAAGTTGAATTTGAGTTAGGCTGCATTCTTACCCTTTGTGGGCTTTTTTTTTTTTTAAATAACAATAACTCAAACACTTGGTTCCACTATCACGTTAGGGTTGCTTAGTGAGCTCGGTTTCCATGGCAACCATGATGACTACAAGCTTCCCTACACCATTGTTAGTTAAAGTCTCTGTTTTGAATAATTTACAAGTGTTAGAATTCCACAACTCGTATAAAAACAACTCGCTGGTTTGCTCAGTTAGTACTTCAATTCATGACTAAAAAAAAAAAATTTAGTAATAATAATAATGGCAATATCACAGAGGCACTTGGCGATCCTCCCCCTCAAACCCCTCCCCTGTTTCCCTGATTTGTAAAATTAATTGAAACGTTAAATTTTGAACTAAACTAGCTCGTTTTTAAGCTAATTTTATTTGTACGTTAACAAAAGAATCAAGAAGAAATGTGTTCGAGGAATAATTCCAGTAAAACCCTGCTTTACATCGTTATTTTATTGTAAAAAGATTTATTTAAAAAAAAAAGAAGTTACCGATAGTTTTTATTTTTTAAGGATTAAAAATTTCTCTGAGCTCTGTTAATTGCCTGAGTTATTTTCACCATCTCAGAATCTAGATTTACTTATGTACGGAATTTTTTCTGGCGCTATGACAATGTAGATATCCTGTAGTCCCGCCCATTTCTGTAAATTTTACAGCGATGCCATGCGAGTCCGTCAGAATCGTTTCGTCATTCAATAATAAGGTTTTACTTTGTTCAAGGGAAAATATGAGCCCTTATGAATTAATTGAATCAAATTTGTGATTTTTGTTTCCGTTTCTTTTGACCACAGAACATTGAGTCTCGGCTGAAAGTTTCGTTGCCTAGTGACTTGGGGGCGGCGTTGACAGACGGGGTGGTGCTGTGCCATCTGGCCAATCACGTGCGGCCTCGCTCAGTACCCAGCATCCACGTGCCCTCACCTGCGGTGGTCAGTTGTGCTTTGTTTTTTGTTCCTCCACATTTTTTTTTATTTTCAATTTGTTTATTTTGGCTGCTTCACAGCAACGTTTTGTTTCCTTTCAGCCTAAACTGACGATGGCTAAATGTCGACGGAACGTGGAGAACTTCTTGGAGGCGTGTCGTAAAATCGGCGTCCCTCAGGTAAGCTTGAAAAAATGGGTTCTGTAACGATAACAGAACACTCAGGCTCCAGAGATTATTTTAAATTAATTTATTTATTGAAGTCGTCACTTGTTGACCGCTTGGATGTTTAGTTCGTTATTTATTTTTTAATTTTAGCTAGTTTGTTCAAGTTTATGATTCAACTTTTTGCTTCTTTAAGCTTGAATGCTTTTCTGCAATTTATTTGTTTGAGATTTATTTTATTTATTTCTAAAGGTCATGATTCTTCTCAAGTTCATAGCTGGTTTGCCTTTAAGAATTTAATTTTTTATTTTTTGTTGGTTTATGCTAAAGGCCATAATTCATCTTGTAGCTGTTTAGCCTTAAGTAACATACTGAGAATTCATTTATATTTTCAATGTTTTTATTAATATTTAATTCATTTTATTTTTCTATTAAATATTTTAGATATTTATATGCAGATAATAAGTATAATAAATGAGAAGTTTACTTCTGGAACCAGAGTTTCACTGTTTTTAAAATATATTTAGATCTACTTTCTTAAGTAATTCTCAAGCTTATAGAATCTTGGTCTTTTTAATTATTTATTTTTATTTAATTTTTTTATCTTTTCTAATAAACTTCTTTAATAATCTTTTCATGCTTTAATGCTCCAGTGCTAATGTCGCTAAAATCACTAACTTTTTTTTTTCCCCTCTCCCCCTTTCATCTCCTCAAACATTCCCTTCATTTTCACCTTCCATCATTTATTTTACAATCTAAATGCTTTATCTCATCACATTTCCGTAACTCCGCCCCCGTTTGTTAATGTAACTCCGCCGAAGGGAAGCCTGTGTTCAGTTGGCGAGGTGTTAGAGGGCAAAGCGCTGTGTTTATACAGACTGATTGACGCTTTGCTCTCACTAGCGCCCCCTATGCGTCCATCGCGTCCGTCCCAGCTGGCCGGCTTCGCGCTGTTCTACCTGTCCTTCATGTCACTATTATGTGCTCTCTACTGCCACCTAGTGCCATGTTTCTGATCAGCGCTCATACACTTGGTGTGATTCTTCTGCACTAAAAGCAGAACTAGTGTTTAACATCCTCATTAATAAACCAGACAATCGTCGTCGTCTTACGCAGTCCTGACAGGTTTATCCTTAAATGCAGAGGATGGTCTTCAAAGTAATTCGCGAATGATTGAATACCACACAGTCAGTTTGTAAAGCACAACAGCTTGTTGGGTAATTAATAAGACAGCACAAGGAAAGTGTTCAGATTTTGTCCGAGTCCTCTCTCAAGAACTGCTTTTGTTCACCCAAAGGCTGCCCCAGAAAATGTTCCCCGACTTAAAGGAAGTAGCCATGTGTTTATTAAGCCGATAAGTGCCCCGTTCACATCCAGACATTTTACAGTCTCTCCTTCCAAAGAGTGGATTTGTTGAGCTCTTTACTGAGATATGCTGCTGTTATTTCCGAGCTTCTTATTGGCTGCTTTCAGTGGTGTGCATTCCTGAGCCTACACTAATGATTGTTTTAATCTGCAATAATGTTTTTTGGGTATCAGGGTTGAGAAATCCAGGCCTTGTGGTTCTGTTGATAAAAAGGACTGTTGAAATAGCAGATCTGTAACTTTGTAAGTTAATTAGATAGCTAGAATTTAGCTTTGGAAATGAATGTTAGGGTTTTTGTGTGTGAGATGATCTGAGACCATATGATGGGGTACAATAGTTTAAACCAGTGGTTTTCAAATAAGAGGTATTTCAGAAGGTCTAGTCCGTATATGATAAACTTGCCACTTGACTGGTATTGCACTGACACTCAGCCTTTATCTTGGTGTTTGTGAGCCCATAAGATGGCTCCACATTACCATTTCTGGCCGAGCTCAACTCTGTTACAAGAGTGGCCCAATCATCAGACACTCACCAGCAGATACCACCCCCTGGCCTGGCTATACCCTTCATCTTGTGGGAGATAACCCCACAAGATGGATCCAGTTTGACAGTTCAATCTGAGCTTGGCGCAGTCACTAGATGCTTGCCTGTTGACACCACCATCAGGTCTGGGTCCACTCTTCATCTTGCAGGTATTTCAGTCAACATGATGGCTCCATGACACCATTTTGGGCTGAGCTCGACTAAGTTACAAGAGTGGCCCAATCATCAGAAACTCACCTGTGGACACTATCCCCCTGGCCTGGCTACACCCTTCATCTTGTGGGAGATAACCCCACAAGATGGCTCCAATTTGACAGTTCAGTCTGAGCTTGGCCTAGTAACCAGATGCTTGCCTGTTGGCACCACCACCAGGTCTGGTTCCACTCTTGCAGGTATTTCAGTCGACATGATTGCTCCGTGACACCATTTTGGGCTGAGCTCAACTAAGTTACAAGAGTGGCCCAGTCACCAAACACTCACCTGTTGGCACCACCACCAGGTCTGGCTACACCTTTCATCTTGGAGGTGATGAGCCCCAAAAAAATGGTGCCACATTTAACATTTCAGGCTGAGCTCAAGCAGGTTAGATGTGTGGCCCAGTCATTGGATGCTCACCTATGGACACCAGCCCCAGGTCAAGCTCCAGCTGTTCATTTTGCAGGTTGCGAACCAACAAGATGGGTCCATGTAACCATTTCAGGCTGAGCTTGACTGGATTATGTGAGTGAACAACACCCCCAAGCTTTGCTCCATGGGTGGGTCCCTGTAAACCTTATTCTGTGCAAGGTACACCTTGTTTGTTTTGTACCTTTTATGGGGGTCATCACTCTGTCTGATTTCTCACCTTTTAGGAGGAGGTCTGTTCAAAAATGGTGATCCTAGTGGGAGCATTAAGCTCTCGGTGACATGCACTGAGGTTCACTGAAGTACAGCCGTTAACTGTTGCACCATTACAGCTGCTATACCAGTCTGTGGTGGTGAAGCAGGAGCTCAGTTTGCAGATGAAGCGCTCTGTTTATCAGTCAGTCCGTGTGGCTATAAAGGTCTCGAGTACAAGGTGTGGAAGTGAGGTTCCTTTGTACAGATGCTGGGCTTAATCTCTGCAATAGGGTGAGGGGTTTGACAATCCGGGAGACCCTCAGAGTAGAGTTGATGTTCCTTGAGTTGGTTAGGTCTCCTTAGAAGGATCTTCCCTGATTGAACATGGATCAGACACGCCCCAATGGACTGAGACTCCAGGACCTGCTGGAGATAGTATGTGGGGCTAGAAGTCTGGTCTAAAAATCTCAGCCACCAGTTACCACCATGACTTCTACCATCAAGATCACTGGAGGGGGACTACAACCCAAAAAGTTTGAGACCCACTGGTTTAAACTACTTCAGTCAGTATTTGTGTGTGTGGTGATACACGCTGCTGCCTAATGTTCTGATAATCCTTTACGTTTATGACTCTTCCAGAACTTTTACAATAAAAGTGAATCCTTTTCCTTCACTGTTTCTGGCTCTTTTGCTCCTCCTTACTCCATCGTTCTTCAGTTCACCAATTCTGACAACAGTTTAGCCACTCCAACCTGGTCACTTTTCAACTCCATCAAGCAAAATCATTTAAAATGCACAAATTCAAATCTACAGTCATGCGACGGGAACTGCAGAAGTATTTTAGAAACATGTAGAAAACTTCACCTTTTGTCATAGCATTCAGGAGTGTTTTGGGGATGTGACTTTGTACGGAACGCTAAAAGATCGGGGTTGTGTTTGGGGTCATTTTTGGCATGAATACAAATTTTTTTTCCTCTTAAGTCGCACCTCTGTCATGATGTCACCTTATAAACAAAGTGACTTCTGCAGTTCAAATTATTCCGGAATATGAGGTCAAGATTTAACTCTACGGTACGTATCTGTCTATTGGACATTTGTTTAATATTGCAGATCTGTGAATCTTTACATATTTTTGCGTAGGAGCTCCATATTTTATCATTTACGCCAAAAGCTCTGAATAAAAACCTTAAATCAATCGATATATGAATCTGGAATGGCTGACAGTCTCACAGGTGTTTTGTACTCGATATTAACTGATCCCTTCAAAGCCCCGCCCCCTTCTGCTAGTTCACATGAATGTTTCAGTTTCGCATCATTTCACGTTTTTCTGCATGAGAGATACGCAAACACAGAATCCCCGCCTCCTGTCATGGTAAACTGAGAACGTCCTGTTTAAATATGAAATAAAATTTCTGTATGTTCCATATAGCTCACATTTAAACAAGTGTATAGTTAGCAGAAATTCATATTTGTGATGAAATCTCTCTCTCTCTCACACACACACACACACACACACACACAGCAAATACAGTGGAAGGAGTTGAGGTTAAAAACACTGGAGCATTCTCTGGTTTCTGATTGGCTGTTCTCTTCTAGTTTTCCACACAGTCATGGCTTTTTTTTTTTTTTTCCCCCTCATTCATCTCTCACTCCAGTCTTAATTTTACAGTTTCACTCTTAAGTTTGACATTTTTTTTTTCTTTTATTATGCCATTGTTTTTTTATGTTCATACAATTTTTAATTTTTGTTATCCATTGACACGCCTTTTCCCCTTTTATTTTGTTCCCAAACCCCATCCCCTTCTCTCTCGCTCTCTCTCTCGCCCTGCTGTCTGTCTCTGTCTCTCTCTCTCTCTCTCTCTCTCTCTCTCGCTGGCTGTCTCTGTCTGTCTCTCTCTCGCCTTGCTCTCTGTTTTGCTGTGTGTCTCTCTGTCTCTCTCGGCTTGCTCTCACTGTCTCTCTCCTTTTTCTCTCTCCCTGCTCTCTCTGTCTGTCTCTCTCGCCTTGCTCTCTGTCTCGCTGTGTGTCTCACTCTTTTTCTCTCTCCCTGCTCTCGCCATCTCTCTCTCTCTCTTGCCATGCTCTATCCTTGCTCTCGCTGTCTGTCTCTCTCTCCCTGTTCTCGCTGTCTCTCTCACTCCTGCTTGTGTGCACACTGCTTTTGCTCTTTCTCTCTCCGTCTGTCTCTCTCGCCTTGCGTGCGCGCTCTCTCTCTCTCTCTCTCCTGTCTTGCTGTGTTTATCTGCCCCCCTCCCCCCGCTTGTGCGTGCTGTTTTTGCGCGCTCTGTGTGTGTGTGTGTGTGTGTGTGTGTGTGTGTGTGTGTGTGTTCATTCGTGCTGTTCCTCAGAGTCAGCTCTGTCTCCCGCTCCACATCCTGGAGGAGAAAGGTTTGGAGCAGGTTGCCGGGACGGTACGCGCCCTGCTCGAGCTGGCACCCCCGAAAAACAGCACATCACCATCCACCAGCTCCGCCCTCTCCATGTAGGATTGACAGTCACTGGTGGGTGGGGCATGGGCGTGGCCACAGTTCAGTTTGCCCTCTCCAGTACTTCATATGGGCTAAAGAGACTGAGACTGCAGCTGTCCATCCTCCGACGCACCAGTTAACCCGTAGAGACTCAGCACTTGATCACTCACTCCACCTCACACGGAGGGGTGAGAGGAGGAGGGGAGCGATTGCAGTGCGGAGAAGAGGAGAGAAGATGCTGATGCTGATCATCCATCATGACTTACAAAACCAGCACTCATTCAATAGTTATGGAGATTCTTCTCTCATGTATGTTTTTTTTTTTTCTCTGTCACATGTTTGCACCTATTATTTTATTATTATTATTATTATTATTATTATTATTATTATTACTACTACATCACAGCTGACTCTGGGATGTCGGATCTGAATAATCAGGATGTTTGTCTGAGTTGGACGTGTTGGATAAAAGATGGTTAAAGTGAATCACACTAACTCACTCGTTGAGTGAAGCTAAAAGCCCGACCTCTTGTTTTCGAGAACGTACACGTTGCACAAAGATTTATCCGAAATGTACGTATGTAGCCACAGGGTGACGCTGTTTCCCAAAGACTATGAACACCCCGCTGTCCTTAATATCTCAATAGTTTATAAATAAGTTTATTAAAATAAAGCAAGGCACTATTTGGGACATGGATGCTTAGTCGGGGACTTGATTTAAAAAAAAAAACTTAAATATCGAAACACGTTGGTTTTTTTGGAGACAGCCTTGTTTCGAGCTCAGTTTTAAATCCAGCATTCACGTCATGTGGGAGAATTTGGAAAAACAGGAAAAATTTTTGATATTCCGGGTGTAGTTTTTAATGTAACATTGACGAGCCTCAGTTCTTTAACAAGCTGAGATTGAAACTAAAATGAATATTTGGAAAAATTAATTTTTCCAGATTGTGATGCATTAACGATAAATTTCTGTCAAAGATTCCAGTTCATAATTGACTTTTTTTTTTCCCCCCCCTTCCATTTGATGTGAATGCTTTAAAATGTGAAATGTTCACGAAAGGGATTTGCAGGAGACACGATTGTTACTTTATTGCTCTTCTTTGTGTAACAGATTATGCATGAAAGAGTTACTGCATATAACGAGGGGAAAGGCGGAGATTAAAAAGGGGGCAGGGCTAGAATAGAGACGCACACATGCACACGGTGCGAAACGCCAAGGCTGTAGTCACCGCTGCATGGCTCGCTTATCCGTATCTGTGATCGGAAGCTGTATGTTTGTGTTTGTAGGTGATTATTATTGTTTTTTTTTTACAGGAGCCCATTTCCCCGGGTGGAAAAGAAAAAAAAATGCATTTGTAGTAGCGGTGGGCCGTGTTGAAAATTTGATGTCTTACCTAAAAGTTTTTACTTTTGTCAAAATTCTAACTTGTCAGATTTTTTGACGACTTTTAAAATCCTGACTTGGGTCAAAATTCTTGTTTGTTTACCTCAAAGTTCTAACACGTCTCAAAAACATTTCACACCTTAAAATTCTTATTTACCTCAATTTTTCTCTCAAATCTCAAAATTCTGACTAAATCAAATTTTGACCCGTTTCAAATCTTTTGACTTCGTACAGTTATATCTCAAAATTCTTCCTAATTTCAACATTTTTTATCTTAAAATTCTGATCTTTGATCACCGAGCTGTGCTAAGAAGCCGTTTGTTTGGATTTTTTTTTTTTTTTTAAATCAAGTGCGTAACGAAAAACTGTTTAGCAGGAAAACTTCATGAGCTCACAGTGTGGTCGTTATGAAGATCGAAAAATTCAACAACATAAATCGTTATTTATTTTGGCATAGCATGTCAAACTGTCATATTCTGCATAAACTACAAGAGAATTTTGAGTAGCCAGTTTTTTAGATGAAGTTAAAGTTCTGAGATTAGGAAGTCAGAATTCTGAGAAACCAGAAATTTGAGATTTAGTCAAAATGTAGAGATTAAAAGTCAGATTAAGTTGGAGTTTTGATATAATAACCTGGGATGATGAGAGAATAACTAGAATTTTCAGATTAAAAGTCAACTGTAGGTGGTAAAAGATTCTTCATAAAGAAATATAAAATTAAAAACATTAAAAAAAAAGTTGAATATGCATATAAAAACTTTTCATTTTTTAACTTTCTTTTTTAGACCCTGGTGTTTTAAAGAGGGAAGTTAAAAATAAATATAATATATAGATGTTTTTTGTATTTTTTTTTATGACAGAAGAATCTTCACAAACAGATTAAAAGTCAGAATGTTGTCAGATCTTAAGGTTAATAATCAGATTTCTGAGATGACGAGTCAGAATCTCAACAAACTGCTAGAAAAAGATTTGATGCATTTTTTTTCTTTTCTACTTTTACAAATTTTTTTTTTCTCGAAGGCTGTTGTCTTCACTGCTGAGTGAAAACTGAAACACTGACACGGCGTTGCACCTTGGCTGGGTATCTGGGGTGTTTGGTGCTTTGACAGAATGTTAACGGAGTAAAAGAATGCGGACGCTGATGGTGATTGCGGTTTGTTACGAGAGGGGGCGCTGTTGTAAGTGAATAACGCAGTGGTTTGGTCAGTGCACTAAAGCTCGCCCAGAATTCTTCATAAAGAAATATAAAATTAAAAGCATTAAAAAAAAAAAGTTGAATATGCATATAAAAACTTTTTATTTTTTCATTTTTTAACTTGCTTTTTTAGACCCTGGTGTTTTAAAGAGGGAAGTTAAAAATAAATATAATATAGATGTTTTTTGTATTATTGTTTTTTTTATTATTAGTTTTATTTTGACCTAGGGTTGTTCCCCAGCAGAAATGATGTCCCTTCTGCAGGGTTTCACCTGCGTGTCTGTACAGTAAATTAATACATTCCATACGTTTACAAGTATGTACCGCTGACCACACACACACACACACTACATTCAGACAGACAGCGTGGACTTTTTTTTATTTTTAATTTTTATTTTAAATACAGCGTTTCTTGCAACAATTGTCCCAAAACTTTTACTGTAATGTTATAAATTCGTAAAATATTAAAAGTATTTTCTGAACATTTGGATTTATTATAAAATGAATTAATAAAGTTCCCATTTCTGCTACATGTATGATTTTTTTTTTCTCCCCCCCCTTCATCACTACTTCCCTTTTTTGCCCTGCTTTTTGTCTTTGGGTTTATTCGCGTTGTTAAAGGGACCAAGACCTTTTCGAACCATGGTTCCTCTCCACCACGACTGAATCTGCAGGAAAAAAAATATTAGCACATGTTAATCCTTAAAAACTCTGAACTTGTGTCACCTCCAGAATTATTGGCACCCTTGACGAAAATGAGCCAAAAGGAATAGCACATGCAGTAAGGGATATTTTTTTAGGTTAAAATCGTAGGGTTGAGCAATATGACCTAAAAATATAAATATTTTCTAATGTTTTAATTTTATTTTCAAACAAAGGTGCATTAAATAACATTTTAGATTTCTTTCCCTGCAGAAAGAGCCTGAAATCTTTACGATCCTCTTTTTTTTTTTTTTTAAAGACGTACAGCCAAAACAGTAAACTAAAGCTGACCTTTATAGCCGTGTTCGTCTGCAGTTGTTCTTTCTCCAGCTGTTTGCGCAGCTTCTCCTTCTCCGTTCTGTCCTCGATAATCACCTGCTCGGTGGCTTTGTACTGAGGAAAGGAAAAGAAAACAGAAATAAAGACTGAGCTCATCTTGAACAGGTAGCAGGTTTAAAAAATAAAATTAAAAAAATGCTCACTTTCTGAGCCAGCTCCTCTAACTGCACCAGATTGTTGGACTTGTTGGTCTTCAGAGCCTTCATCTCCAGCTGTTTGTCCTCTGTATCTTTATCGTAGCGCTGCATCCAGGAATCCAACTGCTCCTCCAGCCTCTGGGGTTGGCCGTGAACACGGTGCATTTATAACACGTTCATGAGTGACGGATTTGAGGGAAACAAATCCCATAATTCTGTCAAACTAATTTGTAAAAATCTATTTTGTAAAGTTTCGCCTGAAGTTTAATGATGCGTTCACGTTGCACCATGTCTTGATTGAAAAATATTTTTTTTAAAGCGGCAGTATGCGATCTCTGCTGCCTGCAAGATGGATTATGATTGCACTGAAAACCTGAACTCTTCATAAAGACCAGTTAACATTAGATCATAGATACAATTCTGTTTCCTTTTCAGTTTGAAGTAAAACTGGTGGAACAAATTTCTGGCCCAGAAAAATCGAACCAGAATCTGGAAAAGGGTTACAGCACTCTACTATACTGTTGTGAAAGTTTTTCTTCAGAGGTTTCCAGAAAATGCTGTGATCATGACAAGTTTAGAAACAAATTCAATCAGCTACCATTACAGAAAATTAATCAACACCTTCTGACCAATCAGAATCCAGAATGACGCCTATAATGTAGATTCTTCGTGCACTAACCCTCTGATTGTTTTTAAGAAGAACCTCCATCTCTTCGTGAGACTTTTCTTCATTTATCAGCTTCTTCTTCAGCAACTGCTGGGGCACAAAATGATCAGCAGGATTCGGGAGGAATTCAGTTACAAAACACACATGACATCACACACACCTCGATCTCGGTCTCCAGCTGCTTCTCGTTGTGGCTGTTCAGTTTGTGTCCCTCACAGACAAGCAGCTCAGCGCTTTCATTCTCGTACTTCTCCTGCAGGCTTTCCTTCATTTTCCACTCCTGCACCTGATCTTCGAGGTGCGCCACCATTTTGTCACGCTCCTACACAGTCAACGACATCATCATGAAGTAGCTCACAGTCACGTTTTGCACATCGGTCATCCTGTTACTCGTTTAAAGGACCGGTTTGCGATTTTCAGGGATCTGAACTGGAAAAGGGGCGGGGCTAATAAAGGAATTGTTCTTAATACACTGACCGACCACTTTAACAGGAACTTATTGTTGATTTTTCTAAGATTCCTGTTCCTGGCTGCAGGAGTGGAACCCAGTGCAGGGCTTGAAATTCATATATTTTTTCCCCAGCCAGCCGGACTAGTTCCCTTCCAAAGTAACTCGCCGAATTTGTTCATGAATTTTACTTCTGTCAAAAATAACACAAAAGAGAGTAGTTACCGTTGTTCATGACTAACATGCATTTATTCCAAGACCGGAGTATTTTGATACTGTTTTTTTTGCACACTTTACAAACTGGCATTTGCTGTTCCACGTCGTCCTCGCGATATCCAAAAAAATGCCGGATGACTGACCCCTTACTAGTTCTTTTAGGAACCAATTCGTCCGCTTCCAT
>JAPEKO010000025.1:2520358-2532047 GCA_027576075.1 Cathorops hypophthalmus
ACTTGTTTTGGAACATCATTGAACAGCACTGACGACTCGGTGAGTAGCATATTTTAAAAAAAGAATGTTTAAGGTTGCTTTAAGGACATTATCGGACATGCACATAGCAAGCCTTTCTGAAGCACAGAGAGGGTGATCATTAATGAGGCAAATAGCCGAGACAGGACCAATTGTCAATTTTAATGTCGATCATTCGATTTCATCTAGACACTCCAGAAAAGAGGCTAAAAGTGTTAAAAACTGGAATTTGCCTTTCATACGCATTTGAGGTCAATACCACTCCAAAACAGCAGAGGGTGCAATCAACTTGTGGATATTCTCAGAAATAAAAAAGGTACCAAACTGCATTATTCCTTGTTTTTTAGAATTGTGGTACTATGAAGGTGTAGTACATCTTTTTGTACCTTTTTATGACTTATTTTTTTTAAATAATTTAACTTAAATGTGCTCGGCCATGAAAAACCATACAAGTGAATTAAATAAAACTGCATGAAGGTACAAATGGTACCAAGCCAAGAACAAGGAGAAGTAGTTTGGTACCTTTTTGGTTTCTGAAAGTGTGTACACACACACACTCAGATTTTGGCTAGAACTCTTCCAGCGGTGAATACGAAGCTTACTTTTAATAATTAAAAACAGGCTTGCTTTTTTTTTTTTTTTTATTCCTTTTTCCTTCCCTGATCAGTATCTCTAACTATTTATCTTTCACCACTCCAGGCGTGGAAAGTACCGCATTCGGCTCTGAACAGGAACTCTAACTTAAGGCAGGGGAAGTGTTTACCGGAAAGCCTTGGTGGGTGACGTTAACAATGGTAATAACAAACAACGTTTTAAACATTTTTAAAACGTCGTCAACTCCAAGACAATATTCTTACATCACCGTCTCAGTATTTCAGCAGGATTAAACACTGATTTAGAAATTAAAAGTAATCATGTGATTTCGCACTTATATACACACACATTTTAGAACAAGGCGGCTGGAAACATTTATAAAGTGTAGATTAAAATTTTTTTTTAAATATGTAAACCTATTTAATGAATCCCACCCATGGATTTCACTGCTGAAAAAATTGACGCAGCTCAAAATAAAAGCGAACACACAGGCTGAGCTGGTCAAACTGGTAGACCCGTTGCTGTATGCCAACTTGTTAATTGTTTTTTTTTTTTTCACTGATTCCACTGATCATTCAGTGTCTGAGGTGAAAGCAATTTTCCAAATGCTTTACTGTCATGTTGTTTCATTAAAAATAACTTGTTAATCAACTTGTAGGAATGGCGAAGCTGGTTGTTTGGTTAGAACGTTTGTTTTGGCAGCTTGTGTCGAGCGCAATAGCGACATATTTAATATGGGTATTATTGGCAGAACAAAAAGTAAAAGATGCTCTATATCAGGGTTGCAAATCGGTGACGCGCACAAATTTATTGGAAAGGTATTTTTTAAAAAAAGCGTAAAAGTAAACGTGGCGATTGCGTAAGTATTCACGGTTTCCGTTTCTCTGAAAACCTTCAATTTGGTTCTTTTGTGTCCGGTTAAAAAAAAAAAACTCCAGCTGTAGCATAGTATTTTCTTGCTAGCTGAGCTCATAGCCCTGAGTTTACTGCCCCCTAGTGGATTTTATTTTCAAACGTTTCACTTCTGTCTGCAAGATCATTTTAATTTCGAAAACGGATTCTAAAAGCAGTACGTTTGGGCCGTAAGTGCGACACCCCGGCTCCTCGTTCGTTACAGAAAGTCAGAACGTTTTAGCCTTGTTGTAGCTCCGGTGCAAAACTAAATCAAACACATCCCAGTTGATCGGCCCCGTCTGAGGTAAATGAATCATGTTTAATCTGAATTTTGATTGATTTCAATATCAATTCGGCCCAAAATGAGCATGTTTGCTCCCGTTTCCATGACTCTTGGTGTAAGCGTTCGACATTGACAGGACAGATTTGGCGTAAACGACACCGTTGAGCCTGATTTCCCAGTGTTCATCTACTGCACATGCGCGCATTACTTCCTATGATGTCGTCTGCATTTCCTTTTAAAGCTCTTTTCAGTGAAGGAAAAAAAGTGCAGTCCTGAAGGACTGTCGAATACATTTATTATTTTGATTATTTTTAAATAACTAGCGCTTTTTTTTTTTCTTTCCATTAAGCCGTCCCTCAACATTGCCCTCGCCGCTGGCATAAAGTAGTCAAGGAAAAGCAAGAGATTCACTCCGTGAGCAGGTCGCCTCGAAAACGCCGAGCATTTCACCTCACAGCACCCCGTTCGCTCGTCCCACCCCCGTGTCAGTCAGTGAGGACCACCAGCTCGCCCTCGCTGCGCTCTCCGCCGTCGCTCTCTTCTCCCTCGCTGTATGGCGGTTTGGAACGGGGCTCATTCGGCTCCTCTGGGCCACGTGGGGCTTGGGGTGGCTCGAGGGAACGAGGGAGGTAGTGCTCCATAAGGGAAGGGTGTAGAGGCAGGGTCACGGACATGGGTTTGGTGGAGTACGGAGCCTCGGCTGTGGAGTAGTGCAGCTGATTCTGATCTGACTGACTGCGAGGTAGAGAAGAGAGAAGTAAATATAAGCAGATAAAATATGCACATGGTATTCTTTATTTGGTAGGGAACTGCAATTGTTGGCCTGGTTGTTCATTTTGCTTTAACTTTTTTATTAAAAAAAAAAAAAGCATGGAAACAAACTAGTAATCAGGACATGTGATTAACGTCGGATGCCGTGATTTGCTCACCCGGGTGGGTACGAGGTGCGCTGCTCCTGCCTGCGGCTCTTCATCATGGCTTTGTACTCGCCCACGCGCAGCCGCCTGCCCTCTACGATGCACGTGCGCTTCGGTCGGGGCTTGTACTTGTAGTCAGGGTAACGCTCCAGGTGCTGTCTGCTCAGCCGCGCCTGCTCCTCATAGTATGGCTGCTTCTCCTGGTTGGACATGGACTTCCAGCGTGAGCCTACAGGGGGCGATACAGAGGTGCAAGGCACTGATAACTATTATACCATGATACAAGACATGTAGTTAAGGTATAGTAGCTAATTGTATCCCCTGTACGGCGTAGGGGGATACTATGGATTTGCGTCGGTTGCGCGTCCGCAGACACGCTTGTAAACGCTCTACAGCTTGCAATTCTTATTTGATTTCTTTCAAACATTCACAGCACAGTTATATGGGTTAGAGCTCAACGCCTATCGAAAATGGTGATATCTTGAAATTCTCAACTCTGATGGGCATTTTTGTGCACAAATGTTTTGTCCGGGTGGGGTTTTGTCCGTTTCCCTTCAAAATGACGGGGCGTATGGGGGATACACTTGCCCATGCACAGCGCAACAGTTAAGCCTAGTTCAATTCGCTTTCAAGTCAGAAATGGGTTGATGATGATCATGGATTGTGACTTCCTGTAGCACACTAAATATGGGAAGGAAAAAAATATCCCATTCTCAGACCCCCCGGGAATCCCAGGACCCCACTTATACCCCTTTTCCACCAAGGCAGTTCTCGGGCTGGTTCAGAATCGGTTCGGCGTCTAATCTCAAACCAGTTCTTGGCCTTTCAACAGCCAAAGCGCCGGCTCTTGGCCAGGAAAACCGCTCTGAGAGCAGCACCAACACTTTGCTCGTCTAGAACCAAGAACCGCTTTTGTCAGGGACTGGGGGCGGGATTTTCATGACCAAATAAAGGTTTGTAGCCACCATTTCAAAAGGAGAAAAAAGTCAACTGTAGCTTCTAGTCTCTGTAATCCAGTAGTCCACTACTAAGACCCGGTCCCACAATAACTATAAATAAATCACCCCCCTGCAGTTTGTGGTTGGTCCTCACACCAGACCGGTAACGATCCCTATAGCCCAGGCCGGATCAGTGAGATCGCTTCTGATCCTGACCCGATAAAACATCTGACCAATCAGGTCATTGTTTCCATGTAACGTCGTATGAGTACGTGTACATCCTTGTTGCATCATGAAGTCACGGAATATGGATTCACGGAAAATAAAAAGTATAATACAAAGCACGGATCTTTTATTCACAGACCTCTGGAATATCGGTAGTACATTAATAAACATATAAACGCAGGTCAGATATTTTAATTATGAACATCAGCGGTCCAAACATATTTGTTTTTGACTTGTTAATTTTTTTATCCAATTTATATGAACTTGGTAACCAATCTGTAATCCACTGAAACGTCCGTGATGCGTCTGTATTAAAATCTGTAACCACTCTTTTTTTTTTTTTTGTTTGTTTTTATTTCCGTAGTCCGTGACCTATCCGTATTTTATCAACCCCCAGTGTGTGCGTGGGTTGGTTTGAAGTCCGACCTGTGCAGTGTGACCCGGAATAATAATGTGATACTACTTGGAGAAAACTTCCACGACTATTCCGAAGTTGTATAGTTATCAGTGTTGTGGGACCGCGCCCTTATTGTTGTGCGGGAGCTGCTGGGAAAGCAGACACGTAATGATGTGGTTCTGTAGCCCGTGGAAACGCAAACCAGTTCTCAGAAGCTTCTCCGGTTAAACCAGCTCCCAACGAGCACCTGGTTCACTTTGGTGTAAAAGGTGACGTTAGTAAACCACTGATATAAACTCTGGATGGTGAAAATTGTATTGCTTTATTAAGCAAAGGAAAATCATACCGAGGCAATATTATTATATATATTTTTAAAAATTAAGTTCTTAACAATTTGAAGTTTACACCTTGTACATTCTGTTAGGTGGGAACCGAACAACGTCCGCCATCTTCAACTTAGACGTACAAGTGCCTGTAGACTTAATTGGATTTTTTTTTTTTTTAATTTTAAGTCTGATGCTTTTGTTTGTTTGTTTGTTTGTTTTTTTTATTTATTTATTTAAAATGTTATACATAATGTGTTTTTGTTTTTTATTTATGACATTTTTGGTAATGTGATGCAGTTTCGGCTGAATATTTTTCAGAGAAATTTAATTAATTTATCTGTACAGTGTATTAAGCGACACGGTGATTTTTAGTTTAAAAGCTGACGAAAGGAGCGGAAACATTTTAACGGAACTGAAAATGGAGTCTTAAACTTTTTTTTTTTTCCCAAATATGTTATTAGATACCATACCATTCAAAAGTTTGTACACCCCCTACTATTCATCCATAGGTTTTTCAAAATAGGTGTTGTGACCTCTCGTCTATAAAACTGAAGACATAAAAACTATAAACTGACATCTGGAACGTGTGGTAAAGGGGGGGGGGGAGCGTGAAGACAAAACGATTAATATTTTAGATTCTTCAGCGTATCCAGTGTTTACATTGATGACACTTTGTGCACTATTGGTGTTCTCTTAACCAGCTTCATGAGAGAGTCACCTGGGATGCTTTTCAGTTAATAGGTGTGTCTCATCAAAAGGTAATTAGTGGATGAGTTTATTTCCTTCTTTATAATACACAGGGCCAAATTACTCAATTCTGATTGGTCAATCAAGGAGGTTTTTTTTTTTTCCTTAACGAGCCGTATTTCTGAAATGCTATTGGCTAGTTCGTAAATTAGCAAATTGTCAACAAAATGGCCGACTCTGCTGACTCAGCGATGCCGCATTTCGCCATATTTGACGAAGAAGTGATAAACTGATTGAAAACTGCAAGCGAAAATGAAAAATACCAAAAAAAAAAAAAGTACGAATTTTTGGCTTTCCGTGTTTAAGCAGCAGGCCGCAGAAAGACAAATAACCGACTCTCTAGTGGCGTATGAATGCTGTGAGTTAGACAAGGTGCGATCGCAGTTTTTTGTCATGATGAAAGACGCTTTAGAAACTGATTCAAACGTGTAAGATAGTCTCGCGCCCTGATTGGTTCAGAAAACGTGAACGACAAATGTTGTGAGCTTGAACGACGTCCGAAGAATGAATGAACTTGGACCGGTATATTATAAACAAGTAATTGTATGGTTCCTCGTAAAATTAAGGATTAATTTCACGAGTGATTTTCAAAGTTTTGAAATTGCTCGAGTCACGAAGATGGTGGTGATGGATGGTCGAGGATCGCTAAAGATATGAAGCACCTGTGACTGAAATAAAAAGCTGTTTTTGTCATTACGTTTTTCTGTGTTTTATTTGTTTTTTCAGCTCCAGCATCCCGCCTCGTCCCACACAGAATGGAACGGCAACTACAGCCACCGGCGCCCTCAGGCTTTCATCCCTCCCACCGTGCATGGCCACGCCTTCACCCTTCCACATGGCAGCCCCACCCACTCTACAGCCCATCCCCCTGCCCCACCCCTGGGTATTGTCCACCCCCACGCACAGCCCGCCCTGCTCTCTTACCCGCCTTCGGCTCCTCTGGTGCCAACTGGCCCCATGTCGCACCTCCTGCCCTCGCCTGGTACTACACGGAGCCACGTGCTCATTTCGCACCCGGCCAGGCACCTGGTGCACCAGGTGAGCGTGGGCCTCAGTGCCCGCCTCCTGCCCTCGCCCACACTCCACCCTCAGGGCCAATTCAAACCTCTCTTCCCTTCACACTCGTACATCGCCTCTCCCGCCTACGCAGGCTTTCCCCTCAGCCCCACCAAACTCAGCCAGTACTCCTACATCTGACGGCCGCATCGAGGAACCTCACAGGAACCACCAATCATCTGGTTTTCACTTTCATGCCCAAAGCCATGGCACAAACAAGAACGCAAGCTGTTATTTTTTTTTTCCCTGAACCACGTAAACTCGGGTGCAATTGAACTTTCAATCAAGCTTTAAAAAAATAATCTACGAATGTTTTGAAGGTATTTGCAAGTCGGTGAAGAACGCAAACAGGAAAAGCAAGTATGGATGATTGGGGGAGGGGAAAGACGATGTGACAATTTTTGCACATTTTCTACAAATTGTCAGATTTTCAAACGAAGCACTCCTCCTCCAAACAGGTGAATAAAAAGGAGCGAGGAGGGGGAATTATTAAAAAAAGATATAAAATGATATCATCGCCCTTGCTCCTCCTCCTCCTCCTCCTCGTTAACTCCTCTCAAATCTATTTTTCTATATTGCCTTCTGAATTGTGCGAGACGCATCTTCGTTTGTAAAGCCGCCCCAGTATCCTGGTCATGAACCCCACGTCCACGACATCGTGATGTTCTTTCTGCCTTTTCGAAGTATTTATAATAACACCGGTGTGGTTTCAGTGTCGGGTTAGAAACGTGGTCGTTCCTCACGCTGCATGTCTTCTTGCATGAGCCGCAAACGTCGACGTCGGATCGGATCGAAGAGATGCCAATAGATGTCGCTCTTAAATGTTTGTCATGACACTCGCTGCATCGTTTCAACGCGTCCTCAGCCATAGTGCCTTAAATATTTGAGGTTGTTCATGTTACTACTTATCTTATATAAAATCTATAATATATATATAAATATATATTAAATATAAATGTATCGGACTGCAGCACTTGAAATTGAGAAATTTTCAGTCCGTGCATTGTGTGTGTGTGTGTGTGTGTGTGTGTGTGTGTGCGTGCGCGCACAGGTGTATGCTTTTCATACCTGATTTGGCATGGATGTATCGCATTGCACAAAAAAAAAAATAGAATCTGAAACGTAGTCGGTTCTTTTTGTTTAGTTTTACGAGGACGGCATGCTTTTGCTGTAGCGAAACGCTTGCTGTTTGTTTTTCGTCTTTCTTTCTTACCTTCGACGAATGAACTTGTGTACAAAAAGCAAGCATTGAATACCGCTTAACGTTTGATAATCGATTTCTATTAAGTGGTGAAAAGAAATAAAAAATTACTACTAACGACAGTGTTTGTACTGTTTAAAGAAACTGCAATACAATCAAACTCGTCCTTGATTCTCGGATGTCTGTGTGGGTTTTTTTTTTTTCTTTCATTTTTAAAAAAAAATATATTCTATTTTTCTCATTTTCTTTTGAAATTGTTGGAATTTGGTATTCTAGATGTGTAGAAATGTGGTGGGCATGGCTTTGACTAGATGATGAAATGCAACTCGGTCTCTGATTCATGGTTTGGGTTCGTCTTCGCCTCGCAGACCATGCAGTATTTGGAATCTAATCTACTTTAATCTATATGTCCGGTATATCTAATCGAGCTAGTCTACTAGAGTTTAGTGCTGAAGCTTGACAAGGTGTGACTTTATTATTATTATTATTATTAATCTTGTGCAATCTTCTCATTTATGCATGTGTGAAATGATTTAACGTGTTTTTATTTCTATATTCTGTAATTTGTCGACTGCTTATTTGAAACATTCCGTCAGGGAGACAATACGTACGCTTTGTGCAGATTTCTTGATCTGATTTGTTTGGGTTTTTTTTTTTTTTGTGTGTGTCTTTTCTTTTTAATATAAAGTTGCTTGTGCAGCACCAAAGACTGTAATTCATAATTAACTCGTTTTCTAAGCAAGGTAGCTACTCTCCTCTCCTCCCCCTGCGTAGACCTCATGTATCCTGTAGTGATTCTAGTCCTGGGGTAAGTTTTAAGACTAAACGGAAATGTATTTGAAATATGGCTTAGGGTTATTAGCGTTTTAGGTTCAGCTTTCTGAGCAAGTAATAAGACGCATCATCTATCTTGAATGTATCCTAGATAAGCTGCTATATAATAATTATTATTGCCACTTCAGATAGCTGTGAAATTAGATGATTTTTTTTTTTTCTTAGTTCATATCTGCATTTTGTAATTTTTTTTTTCTTTGTATAGTTCTTTCTTCCCTGAGATAGAAGTATTTTGGTTGAATAGTTTTGCTTTACTGTTTGGAGTGTAACTGTAACTACTGTACCGATGATGATGATGATGATGATGATGATGATGGAGTTTGTTGATGCTCTGTGGTGTTTTGCATCAGTATTTTAACTTTCGTTAACTGTTCTAGATGTAACTTTTTGCATTTTCCCCCTTTTTTGTCAGTTTACCTTTTTGTTAAACTTTGATCAAAGTGATAGTTTGCAGTTTGGGCAGATGTTTTCATTATCATAAATCCCCCCCCCCTTTTTTTTTTTAAAGGTTCCATCTTGCACATTTTCTGCACTTAACTGGATCTCCAGAATTGTTAAATCCAGTGTTCAAAGTTTTATTGAGCTTCATAAATTGATTGATTGATTGATTGATTGATTGATATATTTTTTTTTCCCTTTCTTTACAAGGAGGTAACACTTTCTATAAAGCTGATATAGTTAAAGATGTATAGCTGTGCTCATAATACTTTATTTGGTAGCATTAGGATTTAAAAAAAACTTTAAAAAATGAATGCCTTATATAGCTCCAATACCACCGTATAATAGAATTGAATTCTAGGAGCATAAATGTTGCCTTCTATTATTATAATATTAATAATAATAATAATAATAATAATAATAATAATAATAATAATAAAGCGGCTAGAGATAATGAGATGAGATAATAATAATAATAATAATGAAAACTTCCATGCTCAAACACATTAAATATGTTTACATTGAAATATTTATGATGTTCTTAAAGATTCTGATGCATAAATTTGGTAGCTGGTGCTCTAATTTCATTATTCCTGTGAGAATAAAGAAATGTTGGTTGCACAATTACAGTGGCATTTAATCTCATCTCATCATCTGTAGCCGCTTTATCCTGTTCTACAGGGTCGCAGGCAAGCTGGAGCCTGTGGCATTTAATAATAATAAAAAAAAGTCAAAGACTTAAAACATAGAGGATTTTAGTTAGGTTTTACAGCTCACTCCTAAAGCAAAAGAGCAAGAGCTTCTTTTCTCAGTCATCATTTTCCAGTGAAATTCAATGTCATATTAATGTCAAATTCAGAATGTCATATTAATGTCAAATTTAGAAGCTCCCAAGTAGTGCAGCAGAAAAGCATTTGCCCGATCATTCGGAGACTGCTAGTTTGAATCCCAATGATGCCACAGCCATCCATAGCTGGGAGCCCAAGAGAGCAAAATTGGCCTGTGCTTCCAATGTCAATTACAGCGACGCTAGCCAGTGTCTATGAACTCATGCATATGGAAGTGGGCAGATAGCATTGTCCTCCGAGTATGTTACGCCCCCTAATGTTGCATAAGCAGCAATTCAAAAAGATGCAGTTGGTGTCACATGCCTCAGAGGAAGCATGTGATAGCCTTTGCCCTCCCTGGTCTTAAAAAAAAAAATCAATGTAGAATAATGCAGATGTTGGACTCAAAGCTCCAGACGCAGGTGCACTGAGTGATGGCAGAAACACGGCTCAGTGGCACTGACAGCGCATTAACATCACCCTGATCTGTTTAAGCAGAGGCAGTGAGAGAGCTGGACAGAGTAAAGGATTTAGGTATAAAGGAAAGGCTAATTCTCATTATAATAAACAGCATTGTGGGTAATATAGGAAATTGTTAACCAATGTGAAAACAGACCAGGATGTCACAGAATAAAGTTTAAACTAAAAAGGACAACTCAGAATTTCATTACACAATAAATATGTCACTAAAGCTCACATGTTAATTGTAAAGATGGATATGCAAGTGGTTCAGGGTGGATTTTCCTTTAACTGTATGGCATCCTGTCAGTGTAGAGTAGGTGCTTAAAACTCTGTAAAAACACTCAAATCAGTCTGTACAAGTGTCTACTATATCTGTCGCTCACAAGGCAAGCTGGTTCAAATGAAATGTACACTGTTACCCATTTTTGACCAACAGGGAACGGGTTCTTGAACCGGTTCAGTTCAGGATTCTTTGAACCTCGGTGCCAGCTAGCAAACTGGCCTACGTTTTCATCAATTTTGAGCGGAATCAAGGATCCGTTATGAACGGAGGATGTTGTACAATCCACTATGGGAGTAAACAGTAGTAACAAGATGTCAGAGCACATTGATTACCTGTAAGCTTTTGTTCTGTTACTGCAAATATTTTGCAGATATTTTCAGTCCATTTTTTCTGAAGCTGTATCCTTTTCCATTGCATTCCCCACTGCTTTATTCTGCTTCCTCGTCAAACTAATAACACGCCCACTGATATCATCATGGTTTGAGCTGGAAAAATCAGCTATATTTTGCTTCCAGCTGGGAACCAACTTTTCAAGTTCTGAACCAATTTATTTTTGATCAAAACGCTCTGAACGGTTCAAAATGTGCTGCGCAAATAAGAAAGGAACCCATTCCCTGTTGCTCAAAAATGGGTATGTAAACATTACTAGCCATGCAGGAGTACTCACAATGTGGGCTTTCCTTGGCCCCTGCTTTGAGCAGCAGCTTGGCTATTGGCACATTGTTGGTCATGATGGAGATGTCAAGTGGGGTCAGACCTTCGCTGTTGGGTGTATTGAGATCCAGTTCATCTGCTGTGTACTGGAACAGAAGAATCTGTACAGCATCCAGATCTTGCTGTTCCACAGCCTCGAATAGAGCCTCACTGCTCTGAATATTCTACAGAGACAAAAAGCAAGCTTAACAAGTCTGATATTTGCTCTATATTTCTATATTATGACTAAATACAGCACAGTCCACAACCAGTCCTATCTCAAAAAAAAGATTACAGTACAGTGTTCTCCATTACTATAGGTCAAAAATGTTCTTTGCTACTAAAATCAGTATCAGTAACGTTAAACGAACAAACATTACAAATTAAGTAAATATAGTGATTTTGTCACTGTTTTGAGCAGACATGTATCAATATTTCAATTGAATGTCATTACTATTTCAAATAAATGCTCCAATATTACTGGCGCCCTTCATGAAAACAAGCAAAAGGTTTATTCGAGTTTTTTTTTTTTTTGGGGGGGGGGGGGGGGGGGGGG
>JAPEKO010000025.1:5056536-5066783 GCA_027576075.1 Cathorops hypophthalmus
GGCTGATAGAAGTGGCGAAACATTTTACTTTTTATCGTTTCTTTCACAACTTGAACGCGTTGAAACAAAGAATTATGACAAACTAACGCCGCTGACACTAAAATATCGAGGGAAATTGGTCATAAAAACTTTACGGTCGGTCATTTCGACACGGAAATTCTTGATCGGTCGGGTTACCGGAAACACACTATCTTTTTTATTTGGCCTAATGTTTTTTATTTCATTTTACATGGCGTATTAATTACAATTTCATTCATATTAATCAATTTACTGCATGTTTTCTTGTATGAAAATGCGACAACACTCACAAAAGTAACACACGTACGGATTTGTTGCTCAACTGTGTCTGTCGATCGAGCAAAATCGGACTTGTTGTCTGGTTTTGACTTTTTATCATAATGCATAAGTGATAAATCCTTTTTCTTCCAGCGGCGAAGCGGTTAAAGGGAGTGTGTGTGTGTGTGTGTGTTTTTCCAGTTGTGTTGGTCACAGTAGCATGCACTTCATTATTTCCTCTCTTCCAACACTTCATTTAGGTCACGGAGGACTTGATATTTAGGTCTAACTAATGAGCTGAGTCAGATACGAGATGTCGAAGGGTGATGCTGTGAGTCACATTGTTCCAAAACAAAGCGAAGGCTTCGAGTCACGATAAGGCAGCCAGTTACACCAGTTCAACTTCTGATTGATCACAGCCTAATGAGAACCTGAATTACTGCCACACTTGAGTTTATGTGATGCTAAAACATTCAGCCGTAGCACTTAGTGGCGCTGAATGCAGCGTTAAGTTGTAACTGAGTTGATTTTTTGTTGCGTTAATTAGGTTGAGATTAAATTCGATTTCAGCGCCTCCAGACCAAGAACCAAACTCTAGCAGAGAACGAGCCCGTTTCAAGTACAAATACAAGATAAACACCTTGAGTAATCAGTACGTGGCTTTGTATTTGCCTTGTGTTGAAATACGACTCATTTGAATGTCATACCTTGAAATTACTTTTCATGTATTGTGTTACTAATTGGTTCTTGAGTATAGTAGTATAGTATGGTTCAAAGATTAAAAATCTACTGTCGTACTATCTGTCATACCTTATCTAAAATTTCTTTTTGTTAGATTGTTAATGATTCTTTCATATAGTAGTATAGTAGAGTAGAGTTCTGATATGAATAATGTACTGTTGTCGGTTTTCTAAATTTCCTTTGGATGTTGTATTGTGTTACTATTTGGTTCCCGAATAAAGCAGTATAGTGTAGTGTAGTATAGTATGGTTCAAAGATTAAAAATCTACTGTCGTGCCTGTCATACCTTATCTAAAATGTATTTTTGTTAGATTGTTACTGATTCCTTCATATAGTAGGATAGTATAGTATAGTTCTAATATTAAAATCTGTTGTTGTCCTTGTCATACCTTATATAAAATTTGTATTCATTAGATTGTTGCTGATTCCTTAATACACTTGTATAGGATGGTATAGCTCTAGTCTTAATAATTTACTGTTGTACTTTATCTAATTTTTCGTTAGACTGATACTGATTCCTGAATGAAATATAGTACAGTATAGTGTAGTTCTGATATGAATAATGTACTGTTGTAGCTTTTCTAAAATTCCTTTTGATGTGGGATTGTATTACAAATTGTTTCCTGAATAAAGTAGTATAGTATAATAAAGAAGTTGTATAGTTCTAACATTTAATAATTTACTGTTGTACTTTATCTAATTTTTGTGAGATTGTTAGATTCCTGAACGAAGTATAGTATAGTAAGGTTCTAATATTAATATTTTATTGTTGTACTTAATCTTAAGTTTCTTTCTGTTAGTGTGTTACTTATTCCTGAATGTCGTAGCATAGTATAGTATAGTATAGTTCTAATATTAAAATTTACTCTCGTACTTTGTGTAAATTTATTTTGTTAGATTGTTGCTCATTCCTTAGTATAGTATAGTTCTGATATGAATAATGTACTGTTGTTGCTTCTCTAAATGTCCTTTGGATGCTGGATTGTGTTACTAATTGGTTCCTGAATAAAGTAGTGTAGTATAGTATAGAAGTAGTATTGCACTAATATTAATAATTTACTGTTGTATTTTGTCTGAAATTTATTTTAGTTAGATTGTTAGATTCCTGAATGATGTAGTATAGTATAGTATAGTATAGTATAGTATAGTATAGTATAGTATAGTATAGTATAGTATAGAAGACTGTAGTTCTAATATGATTAATTAACTGTCATACCTTACCTAAAGTTCCTGTTGGGTTGTGTATCTGAGTGATTGCTAAGCATAGTAGTATACTATTACAATATAGTGTCATACTAATTGGTAACTGAATACAATAGTATAGTACATTATAGCATGGTATAGTACATTATAGTATAGAATAGTACATTATAGTATAGTGTAGTGCATTATAGTATAGTATAGCATAGCATAGCATGGTATAATGCATTGTGGTGTAGTGTAGTATAGTATAGTGCAGTATAGTATAATGCAGTATAGTGTAGTACATTAGTATAGTACATTATAGTATAGCATAACATGGTATAATGCATTGTGATATAGTATAGTGTAGTATAGTATAATGTAGTATAGTGTAGTACAGTATGGTATAGTATAGTGCATTATAGTATAGTATAGTGCATTATAGTATCGTATAGCATATCATGGTATAATGCATTGTGGTGTAGTATAGTGTAGTATAGTATAGTATAATGTAGTATAGTGTAGTATAGTATAATGTAGTATAGTGTTGTACATTATAGTATAGTATAGTATAGCATGGTATAATGCATTGTGGTATAGTATAGTGTAGTATAGTATAATGTAGTATAGTGTAGTACATTATGGTATAGTATAGTACATTATAGTATAGTATAGTGCATTATAGTGTAGTATAGCATAGCATGGTATAATGCATTGTGGTGTAGTATAGTATAGTATTATGTAGTATAGTATCGTACATTATAGTATAGTATAGTTGCAATATGCCTGATTTGAACGTCATACCATTTCATACACGCTATGTATATTATGTCATTATTCTAAATATAGCCGTATAGTGTAGTATAATTTGAATCTGACTCATTTGCTGTCGTCTCTTGTTTAGCTGTCGTGTCGGAACGTAGCGTTTGTCGTTTAATCGAACACCTGCGGGGTCACGTGATGAAAGCTCTGAACTTGTGAGCAGTGATGGAAGGTTTTTTCCATGTGATTGACAAGAGAAAGAGACTTGTACCTGTAATGCGATCTGCTTCCTGACCGTGCGCGTCATGGTGTCGCTGTGTGTGTTTGTGCGACGCTGTGAATCAAAGTTAGGAAATATGAAGCCTGAAGTGAAAGTGTGGTGCTTGTGTGTGTGTGAGTGAGTGTGTGTGAGTGTGTGATTGTAAATGTACCGCAGTATTGTGTGAATTTAGGTGGCGTGGTGCTTGAGTAATGTGGTCAGTGATGATCAGTGCTGTAAGCTCCGCCCACAAGTGCCATTAGTTCAATCACAGTGTCAGGTTTGTGAAGGTAACAGTGTGGAGGCTGTGTGGGGGGACCGGGGGCGTCTGGGGGGCCAACCACAAAGCTGAGTGCTGTTCTGCTGCCTCCACCTCTGCCTCGGGCTCTATCTCTCTATCTCTCTCTGTGGGTGGTGACTCTCTCTCTCTC
Organism: Cathorops hypophthalmus; assembly: GCA_027576075.1. Lineage (NCBI taxonomy): Eukaryota > Metazoa > Chordata > Actinopteri > Siluriformes > Ariidae > Cathorops > Cathorops hypophthalmus. The sequence goes on from JAPEKO010000025.1 coordinate 5,060,188, forward strand.
TCTCTCTCTGAACGCCTTGAGCCGAGCAAGGAGGAAATGAGTAAAAGGAACAAGTCATTCTAGCCGGTGATGATCGCAGCGAGGGGGAGGAGTGATGAATCCTCTCGTTAACCCTTTCATCCCTGAGCCAATATCTGATTAAATATTAACCATCAGATGACAGCGCTCTAATGGCGTACACACACACACACACACACACATGCACACGCTCGCGGGATCTGTCTGCTTTTTACTCGCATGGAGGTTGGAGGATGAACCGAAAGCGAGAGTTTCACATCAGTGCTTTGAAACGGGTTTTAATTTTCCTCACATCAGTGTGTATGAGTGTGTATCAGTGTGTATCAGTGTGTATGGGTGTGTATCAGTGTGTATCAGTGTGTATGGGTGTGTATCAGTGCGTATGGGTGTGTATCAGTGTGTATGAGTGTGTGTCAGTGTGTATGAGTGTGTGTCAGTGTGTATGAGTGTGTATCGGTGTGTATGAGTGTGTATCGGTGTGTATCGGTGTGTATGAGTGTGTGTCAGTGTGTATGAGTGTGTGTCAGTGTGTATGAGTGTGTATCAGTGTGTATGAGTGTGTATCTGTGTATGAGTGTGTATCGGTGTGTATGAGTGTGTATGAGTGTGTATGAGTGTGTATGAGTGTGTATCAGTGTGTATGAGTGTGTATCAGTGTGTATCGGTGTGTATGAGTGTGTATCGGTGTGTATGAGTGTGTATGAGTGTGTATGAGTGTGTATCAGTGTGTACTCGTATTCATGGGCGAGGAAAACAATATCGACCAATCAGATCTCTGGCTTGTGGTGTTCATTTCAGTCTGAAATGAAAAATGGAAGAAAAATGTCAGGCAGTTGTGATGCTCGTGCTTGATTCATAGTGTGTGTGTGTGTGTGTGTGTGTGTGGAGAGAGAGAGAGAGAGAGAGAGAGAGAGAGAGAGGTCGTTGCAGGGCAAGGTCTTAACAGTACACGCCAGAACAAGCCTCCACCTCTGCCTCAGGCTCTATCTCTCCACACACACACACACACACACACACACACACACACACTAAGGCTAAATCCTCCAAACTTCAAAGAGAATGGGTCAGATAGAGTGGCTATGGCTGTGAGGTAGAAGAGACAGCTGATGTGTGTGTGTGTGTGTCTCTCTCTCTCCCTGGCAGTGGGAGCATGCCTCTGTTATCTCCGACAGGCTGAGGAATTATAGGTTGAGAGGGGAAGAGGAGGAGGAGGAGGAGGAGAGGAAAGCAGAGAGAGGAGGTCATGTGACATTGCAGCAGCTGCTAGGCTGAGAGTTTTCACTCGCTGAGAGAGAGAGAGAGAGAGAGAAGTGGGAGGGTGAGAGAGAGAGAGCGAAAGAGAGCGAGAGAGAGAGAGATAGGTAGTGTGTGTGTGTGTGTGTGTGTGTGTGTGTGTGAGAGAGAGAGCGAGAGCGAGAGATAGGCAGTGTGTCTGTGTGTGTGAGAGAGAGAGAGAGAGCACGAGAGAGATAGGCAGTGTGTGTGTGTGTGAGAGAGAGAGAGAGAGAGAGAGAGAGCGAGAGATAGGCAGTGTGTGTGTGCGAGAGAGAGAGAGAGTGCTGCTTTGTTAGATAAGCTCTTTGTGAGAGAGAGAGTGAGAGAGAAGGAAGAAAGTGAGAGGAGAAAGATGGTGATTCCCTCGGCAGCTCGGACGAGCGAGGCTTGGAAGATGCAGCGATGGGTGACAGAGACGGAGCCGCTCCTTTGTGCAGTAAGCAGACGCCGCGTTTCTGTTCGTACAGCACAGTACAGCGAGGAGGGGTAGCTGGAGAGTGTGTGTGTGTGTGGCACATTTCTCTAAGTGTGAATTCCGGTGTGTACTAGTTGTGGTGTGTCTGTGTGAGATAAAGTAAGTGTGTGTGTGTGTATATGTGTATGGGGGGGGTCACATTTCTCTAAGTGTGAATTCCGGTGTGTGTTAGTTGTGGTGTCTCTCTGTAAGAAGAAGTGTGTGTGTGTGTGTGTGTGTGTGTGAACACGCCGCTTTTCAGAACTTCTGCCGTTCCTCTTCTTAATTTGACTGCTGACAGTTATGTGTCCAAAAGTTTGTGCACCCCCTGCCTTGTGTATTGTAGTGTAATTTTTTTTTGTAATTTACCAGAACTCGCGACTTTCATTTCATGTCGTCGTGTGTACGTGTCGAAAAGCATCGCCTCGGGCTTGTTTGATGTGGGTGAATCAGGGCGAATGAACCACTGTCTCATGGGCATGCGGTGTTACGAGTGCGAGTTATCTCAGCGTACTTCTCAGCAGTTTTTATTCTGGGTGGATTTTTTTTTTCTCCTTTAGATATCTTCTTTACATTCCATGAACTTTCTCAGACGATAAAGAACCTACAGTACAGGAAGTTCCAGGATCCTTCTTATCTCCACTCCACTGGATGTTACGATACAGTACGGCACAGTCTCTCATCCAAATCTATATCCGAATTGTAATCAGGGTTACATCACTTCCAGATATTCGACTTCTCCAGGGTCAGTGTATGGCGTAACTCGGAAGTGGGAAGTCGGAGAAGCTCGGAATGATGTCATGGGGAATGGGAGGAAAAACCCTGGACGCGTCAGTGTGATGTGATGCGTGATGTATATTTATCTCATCAAAACAGTGAGATGTCGTTGTCAGTGTTAGAGATTTAACAAGCAGGTATGTCCGTATGGTTCGAGCGGCCATGTTGATTTACTGTCACTTTCTGAACTCCGGGTTGAAGAGACCGTCCCAAGTTTCCAACTAGGAATTCCGAGTTGAGGGGGGTGTTTTCTTTTGCTTTTCATAGTCAGCCAGGAAGTTACGATTGGAAGTTATGACTGATAATTACAGCCTTCTGCATGAATGCACCATTGTCTGGGTAGATGGTTTCTGGAGGTTTCTATGGCAACATCATCTTTATGTGACGTATCTGTTACGGATTAAAGAAGAAAAGCTCGTGTACGACTGTCGTATTATGCAATTTACTGGTAATTTAGGCATGGTTTCATCACCAGAGGAATTTTTCAGGACTTGTCTGGAACCCAGAACCAATGGGGGCGGAGCCTGGGGTACTGAATGGAGCTGATTGGTCTTGGAATGTTTAGAAATTGGTGTTGGTTGGAGTGATTACTAAAGTGTGATATATATCAGCAATGGCATTTTAGGAATACAAGTGTGTGTGTGTGTGTGTGTGTGTGTGTAGGAGGAGGAGGGGTTCGTCCCAGTTGTGTGCTGGTGACATTTTTAATTTAATTATTTATTGTTCGGGGAGGTTCAGTCAGAGTACAGAAGGTGAGGCAGGGGTTATAACTTCATAGTGTCGTGGAAATGAAACATTGACCCTCTCTCTCTCTCACACACACACACACACACACACACACACACACACACACACACACTACCAAGTGACCTCACACCTCTCAGGCTGTGTCTCCCTCTCAGGTTGCAGTCTGTCTCTATCTCTGTCTGTCTGTCTCTCTCTCTGTCTGTCTCTCTTTCTGTCTTGTCTCTCTGTCCAGCTGTTTGTCTGTCTGTCTCTCTGTCTGTCTCTCTCCATCTCTCTCTGTCTGTCTCTCTTGCACACACAAGAGAGTGTCTGTCTGTCTGTCTCTCTGTCTTGTCTCTCTGTCCAGCTGTCTGTCTGTTCGTCTGTCAGTCTGTCTTTCTGTCTTGTCTGTCTGTCTGTCTCTCTCTCTCTCTCTCTTTCTGTCTTGTCTCTCTGTCCAGCTGTCTGTCTGTTCGTCTGTCAGTCTGTCTGTCTTTCTGTCTTGTCTGTCTGTCTGTCTCTCTTTCTGTCTTGTCTCTCTGTCCAGTTGTCTGTCTGTTTGTCTGTCTGTCTCTCTCTGTCTGTCTGTCTGTCTCTCTCTCTCTTTCTGTCTTGTCTCTCTGTCCAGCTGTCTGTCTGTTCGTCTGTCAGTCTGTCTGTCTGTCTGTCTGTCTGTCTCTCTTTCTGTCTTGTCTCTCTGTCCAGCTGTCTGTCTGTTTGTCTGTCTGTCTCTCTCTGTCTGTCTTTCTATCTCTCTCTATCTGTCTGTCTGTCTGTCTCTCTTTCTGTCTTGTCTCTGTGTCCAGCTGTCTGTCTGTTTGCCTGTCTGTTTGTCTCTCTCTCTCTCTGTCTCTCTGTCTGTCTCTCTCTGTCTGTCTCTTTCATTCTCTGTCTGTCTGTCTCTCTTTCTGTCTTGTCTCTCTGTCCAGCTGCCTGTCTGTTTGTCTGCCTGTCTCTCTCTGTCTCTGTCTGTCTCTCTGTCCATCTCTCTATCTGTCTCTCTGTCTGTCTTGTCTCTCTGTCCAGCTGTCTGTCTGTTTGTCTGTCTGTCTCTCTCTCTCTCTCTCTCTGTCTTTCTCTCTCTCTCTGTCTGACTCTCTGTCCATCTCTCTCTGTCTGTCTCTCTCTGTGTCCGTCTCTCTCTCTCTCTCTCTCTCTGCCCACGGCCTGGCGTCTGTTTCGACCTGCCTGATTCAATCACAAGCTGCGTAAAAATACTCTGCCCTCGAATCATCCTTAGGCTGTGAAGACACTCCTCAAGTGTGTGCTTTAGCGTGTGTGTGTGTGTAGAGATTCCTCTACTGTCACTAGTATCCTCTTTCAGCGCAAGACGCAGAGCGACAGAGCACTCGTAAATCCGTCTCTCTGAAAAGAAATACTGACACCAACACAACGACTCATGTCACGTCAGTTTATAGACGGAAGTGTGTGTGCGCACGTGCATGCGCGCGTGAGCGTGTTCGGATATTGCTGTGTGTGTTGAAATTCGAACTTGTTTGGATTAAGGCCCTTGCACCCTAAAATAGACGTTTTATTTTAATGCCGGTGACTGAATCAGTGAAATTACAGGCTGTGATGAAATTCGTTCGTGTGGGTGGGGTTTATGGAATTGGTCACATGAGCAGAGCTGCTTATCTTAATATGTAAGGAATAAAGCATGCAGTTGTAGGATATTAATCAGCGACGGGACGGGACGTAGTGATGAAGCGGAGTTGGAGTTTCCAGTGTGATGAAAGATCCCACAGCAATTTTCCAACGATTGGAATTTGGAGTTAATTAAAGAATGGCATGGTGTAGTTTTTTTTATCCGTTTATTGTTACATTTACAGGTTCCTATCACTGGTGTTGTGGAAAATGATTGACTGACTGACTCAACTCCTTCTGACCAATCAGAATTGAGAATTCAATATTTTGTGTGTGTGTGTGTGTGGGCAGTCTCTCTTGATAAGCAATGCTTGACCTTGGGTGTAACCCTTGACCTGTATCCCTTCACCCCTAACTGTTGGTAGTGTTTTGTGTGTGTGTGTGTGTGTGTATGAGATTCGTACCCACAGGCCTACATGACTCAACACTTGCTAATGGACTGAGTGTGTCATACCCGACTGAACGCCAGCTCTGGTTAAAACAAAACCAAAACACAAGCACTTCACCTCCGAACAGTTCTCTCACTGTTTCTCTCCGTCTCTCGCAGGCATGAGCCATGAGCCGAAGTCGCCCTCACTAGGCATGATCTCCACGGCGACGCGCACCACGGCGACGGTCAGCCCGCTCACGCCGTCGCCTCTCAACGGCTCCATCGTGGCCAATGGCAGCCCGGCGGCTCAGTCTGCTCACTCCGGATTCGCTGCCGCCCTCCGCAAGCTGGCCAAGCAAGCCGAGGAGCCTCGAGGTAAAAACCCCCTGCCTGAGTCGACCTCTGACCTCTTGACAAATGTGCAGGTTACATGTTACGCCGTGCGCTCTGTAGGTCTAGCTCCTAATGGCTCTTAAGTGGAAATCTCACTGAAGTGAATTAAGCGGCGTTCCCTCGGGAGGCTCGGTCGCGCTCGATGACCCACTTAAACTCAAAACGCTGCAGTGTGGAATCTCCTGAGCAGAGGCATTTACACACGTCGTATCAGAGTCTGAGTGTGTGTGCGTGCATGTGCGTGTGTGAGAGAGTGTGTGTGTGCGCACGTCCTTGCTTATCAACTAATTTATTCACACAAGAGCCGTTCAAGAATGCAGGAAAATCAGGAAAAAACATCCATCAGCATTCACTTTGTGGGCGTGGCTTAAAGGGGCACTGAAGTCATTTTTAAACTTGCTTTATTTCTTTGTGTTATTCAATTACGTTTTCGGTTTTAGTAACCTTATATCGTGACTCGTACTGGCAAATAACTGCAATTAAATATTATGCTTATCGGCCTGTTCGGTTTTTAGCCGTGTTGAATTTAGTTCGTTTGGTCCACGGCAGGCGTCGCTTAAGCCAGTATCTCACTGGGCTTGCGACAAATTGCGAACGTCATTCGCGAGAGAGTTTCAAAAGTGACTTCTCAATTTCCTCGCACGAGTCGCAAAGTGTCGCTCCTTTGCTGCTGAAATTTTGAACATGTTCAAAAAATTCGTGCGACAGAATTTGTCTCAAAATAGCCGCAAATGCGTCGCTGGTGTCGCAAAGCCGTCGCGAACCCTTCTCAAGTCAGTTTCCGTGAGACAGGAAGTGCGAATGTGTCTCACTGGGCTGCGACAGCCTGTGACTGACGCAGCAATTGCGATAAAATATGCAAATATCAATTCAGTATGATTCCAAGTAAAAATTTTATCGCAATTGTTGCATCTCCAACTAGTCACAGGCTGTCGCAGC
>JAPEKO010000025.1:5138605-5151209 GCA_027576075.1 Cathorops hypophthalmus
GGGAGAACATGCAAACTCCGCACAGAAAGGCCCTCGCCGGCCACGGGGCTCGAACCCGGACCTTCTTGCTGTGAGGCAACAGCACTAACCACTACACCACCGTGCTGCCCATGATTGAAATTATTTTCCTTTTTTAAAATCACAAAAACCTGCAATTTTAATAGGGGTGACATAGACGTTTTATATTGTATCTACTATAAAAAGGAAACCAAAAACAAAGTAGCCATTCTTGTCAATCAGAAAACAGTCAGTGCTTGAGCATGCATAATGTCATGAGCCCTGTAAAGTGTATGATCAGGCTACCAGACCCATTCCAGACAACTGATGGAATTTTATGTCGGTATTCCTGTAAACATGGACACCGAGCATCAATTATTTTTTTTTGTGAAAAATCCTGTTAGTTTTGCATTTAAGAGTAAATGTGTAAATTTGTGAAAATACAATATAAGTTAATCATTTCTGTTAACAGTGTCGAGATAGCAATGATAGAGGTATCTGCTGCTGAGCACTTTACCATGTTGGATGAAATGTCACAGTTCACTGAGTGGGTGTAGTCAGGGGTCACATAACATACCACACAAAATTCCGGCTGGCAAACACACACGTAGGGCATATGTCTTTTTAAGACCCACATACCCAAGCAGTCTATGATAAAGTAAAAACTCTCTCATAAATGTACAGTACCAGTGAAAAATTCAGATGCATCTATTCATTTATAGGGTTTTCTGTATTTTGACTGTTTTCTACATTGTAGAACAATACTGGAGACATCAAAACTATGAAATAACAAATGGAAAATATGGAATTACGTGGTAAATAAAAATAGTGTTAAAAAACAAAATGTTTCATACTTTAGATTCTTCAAAGCAGCCAGCATTTACCTTGATTAAATGCTGGCTACTTTGTAGCTTTGTACACTATTAGAAGAAGAACAACAACAACAACTTTATTCATCACACGCTTGTGAAATTCCTCTCTGCATTTAAGCCATCTGAAGCAGTGAACACACACATGCACACACACGTAAGCAATGAGCACACACACATACCCAGAGCAGTGGGCAGCCATGCTAACAGCACCCGGGGAGCAGTTGGGAGTTCGGTGCCTCGCTCAAGGGCACCTCAGCCCAAGGCCGTCCCATATTAACCTAACCGCATGTCTTTGGACTGTGGGGGAAACCCATGCAGACACGGGGATAACATGCAAACTCTATACCGAAAGAGCCCCGCCAGCCGCTAGGCTCGAACCCAGAACCTTCTTGCTGTGAAGCGACCATGCTAACCACTTACACCACCATGCCGCCCTAAATAGAGAGCTCTGATTTCTTGATTAAATCTGTTTTTACAGTCAGTCACACAGCAGGTCTAACATTTTAGATTTTTTTTCTCATGGCATTAGAGCTGTGTTACTTCCATCTATGATGAAGTCTCACGATTTCCTGATATTGAAAAACTAAAATTACGCAGTATGAGAATGATCACCATTCATTTTTTATTTCATCGATTCAAATTTGTATTGCAATTTATCGCGGATGATATACCGCCTGCTAATTAGCTAGCTTGTCAATCTTGATTTTTTTTTTAACAACAACGAGTGATGTCTTTCTGTGACTGCGCACCACGATGAGGAAAACAATATGGCGTTAGTGCTGCACTCGCTGCTCATGTCTCCAGTGTCATCAGTCCCGTTAAACCAGATGGTGTATATTGCGTGCAGTGACAGCTCCAGATGTTGAAAGTTGAATTATTCTTGGTTCCTTTTCTTTCCTAATGAATACTGTTGGAATTTCTTAGAAATGTGCGTTTTACCTGGTTTTATTTTTCTCCTTCAGATTCCTCCTCATCCCAGTCTCCAGGCCAGTCAGGTGAGTCAGTCAGTGCCAGACCCCCGAGTCCTTCACCTCCGTCCACTGGACCTCCAGCTGAGCCTTCCTCCGCCCCACCCACCGAGCACCTCAGACCCTCGGTCTCTGAACCGCTCAGACCGAAGGACACGCCCCTTCCCCTGCCATACGCCGATAAAAACCGAAGCAGCGACGTCATCCTCAGCAAAAAGCCCTCCAGCCTTCTGAGCAGCGTACGTCCGCCGGCGCACCCTAAAGACGGCGGTGGCAGCCTGAACGGCCGGACCAAGACGTGGGAGAGCTTCACAGCCGAGGAGTTCGCCCAGCAGTTCCACGAATCGGTGCTGCAGTCCACTCAGAAAGCACTGCAGAAGCACAAAGGTGGGCTTTTTCTCTTTTTGGTTCTGTTTGAATTACATTAACAGAGGCGCCAATTTTTACAGTTTCGATGTAGACGGTAGGATTTTTTTTTATCTATTGTAATAAAAGAGAGGCCTGAAAACTAGCTTGAGATTTAAGACAGATTCCAGATCAGCTGAAACGGTTGACTTGTCTCGTGGAAGGTTTATTTTAGAAGTTATTTCATCTGGGGTTTAAAAACATATTTATTAAGACGTGTAATTTTTCTTTAACGCCAATATATTGTTACTCAAGAACCTATTCTCTTATTTGAGCAAATATCTGAAGTTTAAATTGTCTAATATTAGTTATATTAATTAGTTTATATAATTTTTTTTTTAACCTGTCCATTCTTCTCTCCTTCCACCAGGTGGCGCCTCGGCCATCTCCGAGCCCAATCACACCATGGACTCGACAGTGCACTACAACATCCCGGAGCTGCAGAGCGGCGCGAGCCGCAGCACACACCCTCACACACACTCTCACACGCACCCTCACATACACCCCGCACTCCAGCCCAACGGTCTGCACTGCCCCCCCACAGCCCGGAGAGACGGCCCATCACGCCCCGAACTCTCCACCGAGGAAGACTCGGACGAAGGGGATGAGGAAGAGGAAGAAGAGGAAGAGGCTCTGGGACCCAGGTGGAACGGGATCGAGTCCATCTTCGAAGCGTATCAGGAATATGTCGAAGGTGAGCGAGTTAGTGATTATTAGACCTGTCAGGATCAAAGACATTTAATTGGCATGACGAGATATGCGGTAAGTAAACGTAAAAATGCTGAACGTCTCAGTGGGAAAACAGTTTGTTCGAAAATATGAATGCATAACAGTTTAGAGCTTCCATTTTACTTTCCTTTAATTCGTACTTTTTTTTTTTAGTCTAATTAGAATAGCTGTAAGAAACTAAAGAGAAATTACACTCAGTTCACATTTATGGAATTAATAGATGGTGTAAATAAATAATGATAATGTTGAGATAAGGTTGTCTAAGTTGACTGAAAATAAGTGCATTTTAACTAACATTTAAAAAAAAAAATGTTCTCTTGGTAATTAGACTCTTTAGGGGTGTGTACAGTGTGTGTGTGTGTCACTATCATGCTAGTGACGCGAATGGAAGTACAGCTCACTCACCAAGTGTCGCATTCTCTCTCTCTGTCTTGCCTGTCTTTCTCTCTCTGTGTCATCCCTCATCTTGTTGGTCTCATCTCAGAGCAAAATATCGAGCGTGAGGTGCTGCACAGTCAGTGCAGGAAGCTGGAAGCCCAACACTACAACCTCAGCCTGACTGCTGAACAGGTCTCTCACTCCATGGGGGTAAGTGTGTCTCCCTCTCTCACACACATACCCCTCCATCTCGGTTCTCTAGTGGCCTCTCTTGCCGTGATTTCTGTAGCGATGCAGCCACACAGAATCTCTTCTCCTGTTCATTTAACCCGTAAATGCAGTCCCAAATCAGAAAAAGGTGGGACAGCGTGGAAAATACAAATTTAAAAAAGGATCAATCGTCCTGCATGAAGTGCGGCACAAATTTAAATCGGAACATTTTCTTCTCGAGGAATCCGGCCACTCGTGAACAAAAAGACGACGCTGAAAAATGACAGACGTTTGAAACCCTTCAGTAAACAATGCAACCATATGTTAATATGCTGAAGTATCTAAAGATGGATCTGTGGAATAATTTCTCCGTTCTGTCGCAGGAGCTGATGGCTCAGAAGCAGAAGCTGGCGGCTGAGAGGGAAAAGCTGCAGGCCGAGCTGGAGCACTTCAGGAAGTGTCTGAGCGTGCCACATACAGCCTGGAGCAGGGCTCACTTCAAGGGATATCCTCCCAGGTGACATCACACTGACTCACCTGAGCTTCATCCACCCCCCCTCCTTTCCCCTCTTTTCTAACGCCCCAGACTCCGCCCCCCCCCGGTCCTCCACAGAACGAGGGCGGAGGTGGAGAGATGGTGCACTGTGAGCACATTGAGAAGGACTGATGCTTCAACGCCAAGCCCACAATCTGACATAAAACGTGCCATTGAGGTATCGGACAGGTGCCACGCCCATTACCAACTAACCAACCCACCTGGATCCCGCAGGAACGTTCAGTCCACAACACACACATATAGGTACACACCTCACTAGGACAGATCGTGTAGACAAACCGAATGGTCATATGACTCCTCAAAAAATATACTATATATATCGTCATGGCAACCGCACCATCTCACCTGGAGATCTGAGGAGCTTTCAACTGGAAATGCACTTAAGAGACAAACCCAGAAGAACTACCTGGAGGTACTGTGTTACTACAAGGAACTCCTTTTGAAATTAGGGAAGAACTTCAAAGGAAAAAAAATTAATGAAAAATAAAATGCACATTTTTGTTGTGGGAGAAAAAAAAAAATTAAAAAATATGTTAAGGAAAGTTTTATTCAAGAAAAAAAAAATTTTTAAAAAGGTGCTTCAGCCTTGTATTGTAAATATTGAAACAAAATGGAAAGGAATTTTTGTATGTTTTTATTACTTACTTTAATTGTTCTTTGAAGAAGAAGAAGAAAAAAAAAGAAGCCTGCCATTTTTAAAAAAAAATAATTATGCACATGCTTTTTAGGGCGTTAAGCTGGAGCCTTGCTTTTAGTGTTTGTATTGCTGCTGGTCAGGATAAAGGACGGAGGAAGAGCTCAGTGTACACCTCCGGTGTGGATGAGAGAGTGTGTGTGTGTGTATGTGTGTGTAGCCTACCACAGTAGCATCCATCCCCAAAGGCAGCGTCAGGTCTAAAGAAGAGCAGAACGTCAACACTCTCCCTGGATCACAACCACAGGCTCGTGATCATTTTTATTATTTTCTTTTTTATAGTTGGTCAAACAGCATGCATTCTCTGCACTCGGTCCCTTTTTTTTGTACCTTAGAGATATTTAAAATCAGCGAGTACTGTGCCAAAGGTACCCACAGAACCACAAATCAGAACCATGCCATTCGTAACACGAGAGCTGACGGCCAAAAAGCAGATTTCATAGCAACGGAGTGTCAAATGTTGCAAGATTCACTCCAATGTCATTAATAAGCAAATATAATCATTAATCACAGGATGTGTACACAGCGTGCCTGTGTGTGTGTCCTCAGGTTAAAGCTACTTCTCACACACACACACACACACGAGAAAAGAAACATGTAGCCTAAAATCTGTGTAAATCACTTGTCTAAGAACAGAGTATATAAGACGCCATTTTGTCCACAGCTCCTGATCGATCTAAATATCAAAGGGGTGACAAAATGGTTCGAATTTTTTTTTTTTTTAAATTATTTCAAGTATAAACTCATTTGAACTCCATAAGATGAAAAATTTGTTTAATAAGTCTTGTAACACTAGAGAATGACCAAGGAATATATCTCTACACCTTTAATCCCTCATCAATAATGCCAGGCTCTAGATATGAATATGCATGATATGCAAATAAGAAACATCCCAATTAACCTAATAGCTAGCTGATAATTAATAGAATATAAAATATAACTAATATTACAATCCTTATCCTTTAATAACTTGCATATTGATATCGAACACGACTGGTGCAATGCTATGGCTCTATTAGTGACATCACAAATACAAGCATAGCCCCGCCCATAGATTAGATTAGTTTTATACAGCTGACAAGAATTTGACTGAAAGCCCAATCTATTTAAAGACTTTAAAAAAAACCTTAGATCTGCTTTTAGATATCACCGAAACAAAACAAAAAGAATCCTAATCTGCTCGCTCCTCCTTATTAACGCTCGCCTGTTTTATCTCCTAACTTCTGCACCGTTACTCGTCGTCTCGGTTTTTATTCTCGTCCTGTCAGCAGTAGGCCAAAGCAGCAGCCGCGATCAGCAAAGGCTCACACATCTATCAATCATTTCTCAAAACGTTAATAAATCGGGTCGTTCAGCTCGTCACAGGTTCACGTTATTAGCGCTCAGGCTCACAGGATGGACCGCTTCTGGAGGCGGTTCCATGTTTACAGACCCGAGGCTGGCCCTAAAGAGCGTCCATCATGTGCAAGTGTGTGTACTTGAGTGCGTTTGTGTGCTTGAGCGAGCACTACCACTGCCTGTCCAGGAGCACGGACACGCCCTCTCTCCATCTCCCTGTCTCTCGCCCAACTAGCGCGCGCACGCACGCACACGCAGTAGCCGCCCCGCTCCGCCCTCACCCCCCGAACCCAATGGAGGATGTCTAGATGCTGTGAAATCATGTTTTTAAGGACAAAAAAAGAAAATGTACTTGTTTGAATTCAATGTAATGTAATATATTCTTTGTTGAATGTAGTAATTAGGTATTTATGAATATATTGCTGTAATTTCAGACAAAAAAAATAAAATGCTTCAAAACTGAACAATGGTGTCGTATGGATCATTTTAATCTCTTTTTTTTTTTTTCCCTTTCCAAGTAGAAATCATATTTAAAACTGGATACACGGTTCAGACACACCCTCTCTCCTGCTGTTTAACTTTTTCATTAAAGCAAATATTTTACATTTCATATTGAAGTATAAAATTAGGTGTAATGCAGTTCAAAGGATGTCCAGTAGAGGGCGAGTGAGTATTAACCTCCATTCACACTAGCAAGCGTTCATTTTCTATGCAAGTATCGTTTTCTACATGCGAGCTGCGATTTCAGTGACAACACTATTGTATGCAAATTAGTTCTGACATAATACAGTGACAAATCCAAACAATTAGCTTGAACGTATCCTTAGCTCAATTCTCTTGAGTTCTAACCTGCAATTAGTTCCCATTTCCTCCACAAAATAACGGAGGAAAAATCATGACTTCATTTTAACCCCGTCTATCAGATACGATTTAAAAGTGACCAAAAAATAAATAAAGCTCAACAGGAAGTAGCAGAGATCTCTAATGCCTCTACTGAGTGTATGTAGCTAGTACGTAGCTATTTAACCGGAGAACGAAGCTAGAACTAAAAAAGTTGGTTGTTTGATCTACATGTTACGTGCTCAGCTTCGGTTAAGTAAAGAAACATCATAACACACATGCTATGTGATTAGCGTGAACGATTTCTTGGACCAAATCACTAACGATTTGAATTTGTCGTTAGTGTGAATGTAGGCAAACACTGGACTTCCTTTAAAGTTAAGCACATGTCTCCGTACAGCTTGGTGATATTTTCATGTTACTTCTGCAGGGATTTGTTTAACAAATAACCCAAAGGCTGTTACTTGCTCATCAAGCCGCACCACTGAAGCGTCCACGAAGACAGACATTGACGTAAACGAACAGCCATATAATAAACACTTAACACTGCTGCGATGAGTCACAGATGGAAAACATCACGTCACATCACCTCACCTCACCGGGCTTGACATTAAGGACTGCCCAATTGCCCGGGGCAAGTTGGAATGAGCATATATTACGAATTAGCGCCACAAAAATTAGGGTTTTTGATCTTTTATTTCAGTTCCTAAAAGCGTCCCTCACTATGTATCCGCCGTTACGTCTTGGCGGTTTTCTTAGTCTTGGTTTAATTAATTTCTTTGCAAGTTATTGTATATCCCCCCGCTGTTGTAGTATGGTACGTGTACTGGTTATAGACCCCTTGTGCATGACGTCATGCATCACATGATAATTACAGCCGGGGTCAGACAGACACCGTCTTTCATGCAAGCGAGGCTTAATCTGTCTTCAATATGGTTAATTTTTGCGCTGTTTTTGCTTGTTCAAACAGAGAAATAGATAAAAGGCATCACCGTCTCCCCACCATCAAGAAAAACATTACAAATAGAAGCAAATGCTTCAAGAACGAGGAAATGAGCTCAGGCTGAAAACTCCAGAGAAATTCAGTTGTATTTAAAATGTATTTTACAAAAATAGAAAGTCGGAAGTGAGAATGGAAGAGTTTGCTAAAGAATCTTGTTTCAATTTTTTTCTGCTCGCATTCGAGTTAGCGCCTTCATGAAAGCGTTTGATTTTCTTAAAGGTGAAGCCTCTTCCTTATTCGAAACAGAAATTGGTTTCAAGCAACTCGGGCATAAAAATAACTCAACAAGGAGCGACATGCGCGATAAATCCTGACAGAACAGAACAGATTAAGAGCAGAGAGAGCTGGAGCTTTGTTTCTGTTATCAGAGGAACACAGCCCTGTGCAAAATACTTGTATATCATGTTTTTTTTTTTTTAAATAATCATCCACCTCCAAGTTCATTTAAAAAAAAAAAAAACCCTCGCTGCATCATGACAGACCGGCTGCACTGACTCAGTTCCAGGTTTGTATAAAAACACCCACAACCCACACACTAAACGATAATTTTAAACTCATTATCCTGTCTGTCATAAGGCAGTGCTGGGTTTTGTTTTTTTCAAACCTAGAGGTGTATGATGTAACAAAAACAAATCTCAAACAGAGTACTGTTCAAAAGTCTTGGCACCCTATTGTTTTCTTCATACAAACTTTGTTACAGATTTCTATTTTATGATTTCTACATTATCGAGTAATGAACCTACAGTCTGAAAGAGTTCTACACAAAGACACTGAACTTTACAACAGCTGCACGCATGTGAAATGGAAATAAATCACACAAAACCACATAAACAAACTTTTTGATTCTGATTGGTCAATTACAACATTCGTTTTTTTCTTTAGAACAGACTGTTGTCATGTATAACAGATACACACCATTAACGGAAGCAATAAAATTATTTTAAATTAATATTTTGTGTCAAGTTGTTCATTTCTTTCATAGGCAGCTGTGTACTGAGGTGCAGTTCGCGTCTGGGTCCTGCATCACCCTGTCGGGGTTTATTTCGCCATTATGAGTCATGACAGTTATGTTGGAAGGAGTCACCAGTGACAGTGCTTTTGCTTTTGTAACTGCCAAAAGTAAAAGTGTACGGTTTCTGACAAAGGACATTTTCTGGATGGCAGGCTTAGTGGTTTCTCAATAACATGACATGCTTTTTTTTTTTATTCTTGTCTTATTAATAAAAGAGACGCTGGTGACAGGATGACTGTTCAAACAGAAAAAAAAAAAACCAGGAAGTAGCTGTTCAAACAGAAAAAAAAAAACAGGAACTAACTTGTTTCCCAGACATTCCACGAAATTGCATTTAACTGAAAGCTCATAAAGAAGACATTACCATGATATAAAATGAATAAATACTCTGTTATGTGCTGTTTACTGGAGAACAATCAACTTCGCGTTGTGTGACATCACACCACAGGTCCATTCATTATTTTCCTATAACAGCATGCCTCACTGTGTTTTATCCCTAGACATGTACAATTGTTGCACTTGTCCTGATACTTGGGACAGCTTTTATATTAATTTGTTATGCTGTAATCAAGCTTATAGCATAGTAACTGAAATCGAAATCATATTATGTAAGAATGTTTTTTTTTTTTTTTCAAAAATGTTTATATTTTCATATTCTTCTAATTGGTTACCATAGACTCCTTTAAAATCACTTACTAGTGTAAGATTCTCATATACCATTAAAAATGCAATGCAGTATATTTTTGTTTGTAACACCAACATCGGAGCTTATTTTTCATCTTCATGAAGAAATTAACATAAAATTTAACAGTTACAAATGTCGCCTGTTGAGCATTAATTCATAGTTATCTGGTTTTAACATCCTGATATGTTAATAAAGAATGTTAACAGTCACATCTGTCTCATCCAAAAGAAAAAAAAAATCAACAGATTTTGAGATATAACAGATTTCCAACATAGTCACAACTACATGGTCTTGCACAGCTCTGTTTAAATGAAAAACTGAGAATGTTAATTAATTAATAATTATTCACTGAAGGGGAAGTGAATAATAACCTTGACTTTGTCATGGTTATTATTCACAGATATTCACCGAGCCTGGGGCAGATAATTATTTCAGTATAAATACACAGGTGATTACTTAAAAAAAATCATATAAAAAAATTTCAATCTTCAAAAGCGGCATGCAAATGTAATAAAGGCGCGGTGCAGACTTGTGTCAATTATCTACACTGAGGCACATAAAATACTTTGTTTTGAAATGGATAAAATAAATCACAATTCCACCTTACCTTTGAATCATTTTAGACCAAACTTTGTAGCATCTTTAGTGCTTTTAGGAACAACATATTCTTTCATAATTTTTTGTAATTCTTCCTCACTTATGGTGATGAAGCGACTAGCTGCCATTTTGCTGAGTCACTCAAGGTGATTATCGAGAAATAGTCTGAATGTCTCGACCAATCAGTGCGCACGATTTGCTATAACCATGACCAAACTTCGTAGCATCATTAGTGCTTTTAGGAACAATATTTTCTTTCATAATTTTTTTGTAATTCTTCCTCACTTATGGTGATGAAGCGACTAACTGCCATTTTGCTGAGTCATTCGAGGTGATTACTGAGAAATAGTCTGGATCTCTCGACCAGTCAGTGCACACGATTTGCTATAATCATGACCAAACTTCGTAGCATCTTTAGTGCTTTTAGGAACAATATTTTCTTTCATAATTTTTTGCAATTCTTCCTCACTGAGAGTGATGAAGCAACTAGCCGCCATTTTGCTGAGTCACTCGAGGTGATTATCGAGAAATAGTCCGGATCTCTCAACCAATCAGTGCACATGATTTGCTATAATCACGACCAAACTTTGTAGCATCTTTAGTGCTTTTAAGAACAACATTTTCTTACATAATTTTTTGTAATTCTTCCTCACTTATGGTGATGAAGCGACTAGCCACCATTTTGCTGAGTCACTCGAGGTGACTGGTCAAGAAATCTGGGCTATTTCTCGATAATCAGTGCGCACGATTTGCTATAATCACGATCAAACTTCATAGCATCTTTAGTCCTTTTAGAAACATTTTCTTTCATAATTTTTTGTAATTATTCCTCACTTATGGTGATGAAGCAACTAGCTGCCATTTTGCTGAGTCAAGGTGATATCGAGAAATAGTCTGAATCTCTCGACCAATCAGTGCGCACGATTTTCTATAATCATGACCAAACTTCATAGCATCTTTAGTGCTTTTAGGAACAACATTTTCTTTCATAATTTTTGTAATTTTTCCTCACTTTTGCTGATGAAGCGACTAGCCGCCATTTTGCTGAGTCACTAGAAGTGATTATCAAGAAATAACCCAGATTTCTTGACCAATCAGCGCGCACGATTATCTATAATCACCTCTGTATCTATATAAAAGTTGAATATGTTCTATGACCAGGTTTGAAACCCACTGCTCAAAGAGAACGGCATCTTGTGTGTACAAAACATTGCCTTCTCAGTATTATAAGGCTAAACTTTTTTTTTTTTAAAAGCAGAAATACTTTAATCTGGCTGTGTATATGGTTGCAGCAATGCAAGATGATATACAATAATAAGGACATCTAAGTTAAGTTAGATATATTTTTAACAAAAAAAGAGTACCAGACTGTCTGTGGGGTGGGACCCTCACCCAGACACCTTCTGTACCTACGGTAGGTGTCTTTTACCTGGAAAGGTGCATGTAGTAAATCTTTAAAGCTTTACACTAAAAACTAATGATGGTCCATTTACTGTATATACAGTACTGTACAAATGGCTTAGGCACCTTTTTTTTTACTCCAAACTTTGTTATAGATTTTTTATTTAGTTTTCCAGTACAAAATTAAACGTTACAGAAACACGTTTGTATGCCAGTAAAGAAAGCAGCATATTACTTTAGGTAAGAGATACTTTTCAGATTAAAACACAATGAAGGCTGCTGGGTTTTGCAGCAAAATTAAGACACAAGTGTGACAGTCAAAGTGTCCAGAAGAACTGTAGCTGCTTCTGAAAGATACTCAATAAAACCGACAGCTCATTTCCTTATAAAACTGCACTCATTGTAACTGAGACTTTATATGTATGTAGATCCTTTTTTTTTTTTTGTCTTTTTCCAACGTAGCTTAAAAAGTCATTAACAGATTTGATGAAATTTGCTGTACAGCTTTAGTATTATATGAAGTTCAAATGATTAGATTTTGATGCAAATCTGGATATAGGTTGTATTCAATCACATGACTTTTGCTTGTGAGTTTACTTCCAGTGAATTAAGTGGTGGTCAGGCAAACCGATTTGTCCTGCCATTACATGAAGAGCTCACGAAACCATCTCCGACTATTTTCACAGTTTAGAGACCAATGCACGGTCAAAATACCTTCAGAAAATTGCTCTTTGTGATGGAATAGATCCTTACATGCTAGTAAAGGTAAAAGTATCTCTTACCTAAATTAGACAGCTTTGGTTAAAGTAGTAAATTACCTACTGTTGGCATCTGATCAGGGTTGTGTCTCGCTACTTGTGTTGCTTGACCTTAGTGCAGCATTTGATACCATTGATCATTCCATTCTTCTGGATAGACT
>JAPEKO010000025.1:11695415-11705526 GCA_027576075.1 Cathorops hypophthalmus
CAGGGTGTACCCCGCCTCTCGCCCATAGTCAGCTGGGATAGGCTCCAGCTTACCTGCGACCCTGTAGAACAGGATAAAGGATGGATGGTTTTGACTGGTTTCTCTTCCACAGTGGGAAGACCCACTGAAAACTGGATAAAATCTGTCAGACATACTTCAGGCAATTTGGAGGTAAAACTTGTTACGAGATGGCACGCAGACTTTATGCACGTCTGATGATTCAGGACAGTGATTCAATTCAATCTTGAGAACTGCGACACTGATTAAGAGTGGTGCCTTTTTTTTTTTAACGTTGATTTGATCCAGCCAGAGATCTACTCGAGTAAGTGTAAATATTTCTCCTACTTATTACGAGATCGGTTGATATGTGCACTGTAGTGAATACACAGGAAAAATGACTGAGCAGTTTTTCCAGAGTTAAAAGTATTTTAACAAGAGTTAATTATTTCAAGACACACTGAATAGAGCCAAATAAAGTCAAATGCCAGATAAATGAAGATGGTGTAAAAAGCAGCTTTAGAACTGGGTTGGAATGTGTGAAAAACATGACCTTAACCATTGTGACTTGACCTGATGGGATAAAGAGTTGGTAGTGGGAGGTGTTTTCACTCTTCTCATTGAATGGAATGGAAATTTTTACCCTTCTCTTTGAATACCCCTCCCACTGCCAACCCTTTATCCCTAAACAACAGGACATACATTTTTTTGATGGGCAGTTAATTGTCCAAATCAACAGAGCAGATTTAAGTTTTTATGCTTGATATATTCCTAAGATGAACAGAATCACCTCAAGTGATCAAAACAGTTCGACACAATGAGTCAGGTCATGTTTTGTCCACACATTCCAACAGAATCCTAAAACTGCTTTTTCACCCATCTTCATTTAGCTGTTATTTTTCTTAAGGTATAATCATGACAGATACGGCATAGATATTATTGTAGCTGAACTTATGCTGAATAAAAAAAAAAAAAAGTTGAGAGACTTTGAAAATACTGCTTAGATTTGTTGAAAAATTGACAATATCCAAGTGGCAGAAAATACCCACAGACTGCAGAAAGTTAACCCTCCCCCCCCCCTTCTTTCTTCCAAACCTTCCTCGTCCTCAAATGCGTTCCCCGTTAACTTCACTGCAAAAATCGCATGCTTGAAAGCGAATAACCGAATAATAGAAGAACTTGAAGATAATCAATTGTCGACACCACATTGGTTCACCTTTCATCACTTTTCATAAAGCCTCAGAAATCAGTCTCTCAAGCTCTCATAACTTTAAACGCACCACGTGTGGGGTGAATCTGTTTTGATATGAACCTCAAACTGGGCCAGTTGAAGCACATGCATTACAAAGAATCAAATTCCAGTGCAGGTTTTTTTTTTTTTAATTCCATTTTAAAAAAATCTGATTATGTATGCGGGTGTCCATCATTTCAGAGTCGCATGAGTGCTGTCTCATATAAACCATTACATCCTGCTCTCAACCGTGCTTGCACTCATCTAACCAATCCATCACATCATCGTATTCGGTTCTGGGAAGAGGAAGACGCTCAGGAGTTTGCTTTCAACATCTAAACAGCATCATTCAACTTCATGTCTATACGGCTGTCCTGACACGCATAAGCTCTCAAGTGAAAGATGTGCTAATGCGAGGAATCGGAGTGACGAGGAAAAACATCACAGAATAAGCATTATTAAAACAAAGGAAATACGCACTCCGCGCTACTAAATTAACAATCCGGTGCAACCAGAGCAGGACTAAAAATATTAAGCAAAAGGAAAGAAAAATCTGGTGCCACACGGATGTCTATTTTTTGTTTTTTATTAATTATAGTGCAATCAGACTAACGTTTCGACATTCGTCTTCATCAGAGTCCTCAGAGAAATGGTTTGCCAACGCCCAGATAAATTAGAAATACACAACAGGTGTGCGTCAAGGGGCGTGGATATTCCCTGCAGCGCAAACCAAATCACCGGTGTGCCATACTCAATATACATTAGTCCTTAGGAAAAGTGAATTAAAAGTTACAAGCAACCATCAAATGGAACTTCTTCAAGTACAAAAGTCATCAAGTACAAAAATAGCAGGTATACGCATCATATATGTAAATAAACACAACAGCTCATAAATAATTACAGCATTACAAAAAACAAGATAAACTTAATTCCTCATTTAGACCTTGAGGTTCTAAAGTACCCAACGTGTGTATCCAGAAAGCTTCCCTACATAAGAGTTTAATGATAATATCACCACCCCTGGCGGGGTGTGTGATTTTTTCTATCCCCCAAAATTTCAGTGAAGCAGGGGAACCATGGTTGGCCTCTTTATAATGCCTGGCCATAGCATACGTCATATTTTGGGTGCGGATGGCTGTCTTGTGTTCGGCTATCCTAAGTTTAAGCTGGCGCTTAGTCTGGCCAATGTAAGCTAAACCGCACGGACATTTAAGCATGTAGATCACATGTGTACTGGTACAAGTGATCAGTGATGAGATAGGGAATTTCTTCCCTGTGCGCGGATGTGAAAAATATTTCGCATTACTTGAATTTGAACATTGCGCACAGTTATTGCATTTGTAAAAACCTTTTGGCGGGTTAGAGAGCCAAGTAGTAGAGGAGGGAAACAACATATCAGAGTGCACCAATCGGTCCCGAATATTACGAGCGCGCCTAAATATAAATCTCGGCGGCTCAGCGCAGATCTCTTTAAGCGCAGGGTCGCTGTTCAAGACGTGCCAATGTTTACGCACGATGCGCTTAATTTGACTGGCAGCTGGATTGTAACGCGTGGAAAATGACAGTCGAGAGACCAATGGGGATTTAGACTTTTTGCTAAGCAGAGTGGTGCGTTCTGTCCTAGAGGCTCTTTCCCATGCGTTAAAAATGTCATGTTTATTGTACCCGCGTTGTTCAAAGCGGCGTGCCAGATCAGAGGCTTTCGATGTAAATTCAGATAAGGTGCTACAGTTCCTCCTTACTCGCAAAAATTGTCCAGTGGGAATATTGCGAACTAGGTGAGGGGGGTGGTTACTATCAGCCTGTAACAAGGTGTTCCTACTAAGAGGTTTGCGGTATAAGGTAGATTGTAGGGTATTATTCTCATCCTTAAAGATAGTCAGGTCTAAGAAGTCGATAGACTGATTACTGTATTCCATGGTGAAAGACAAGTAACTCGTGGAAGAATTAATATAGATCAAAAAAAATTTTAATTCATCAAGTGTACCTTTCCACAAGCAGAGTACATCATCTATATATCTCGACCATAGCAATATCTTAGAATGGAAGAGGTTATGTGTCGTGCTATGTATGTATTTCTCCTCCCATAAGCCCATTACCAAACATGCGTATGACGGAGCAAACGCACTTCCCATTGCAGTCCCTTGAAGTTGAAGATAGAATTTACCTGCGTATTTAAAAAAGTTGTTGGACAGAATTAATTCTGCAAGGCAAGTTAAAAACTCAGAAGGGGGTAAAGCATTAGTGGGGCGTTTAGCAAGAAAATGTGATAATGCTTGAAGACCTATGTCATGCGGTATGCATGTGTAAAGACTCTGTACATCCAAGGACACAAGTAAAACATTGCTTTCACAAGTAAAGTTGTTAATTAGATTCAGAACGTCAGTGGTATCACCAAGGTATGAGGGTAAGCTGTAAACATATTTTCTTAAAAAGAAATCAACAAATTGCGAAAGGGATTCAGTTATACTCCCTATGCCAGATACAATCGGACGCAAGGGGGGGTCAACTAGTCGCTTATGAATTTTCGGGAGACCATAGAAAACTGGGCAACGAGGGTGATCACTCAGAAGGAAAGACTTTTCTTTTTCAGTAATCCAACCTTTGGTATGGGATTCATTTATATACCCATCAATAACAGATTTTATGTCGGATGTAGGATTGGAGGTAAGTGGTTTGTAGTGCTGTACATCATTTAACAACTTCAGTATTCCACAGTTGTAGTTATCAAAACTCATGACGACTACAGCGCCCCCTTTATCAGCAGGACGAATTATAATATCCTGTCTGGATTCTAAAGAACGAAGCGCATCCAATTCCTTTTTTGTCATGTTTTTATTTTTATTAGTGGGGCAGGATGCACCAAGTTTGGCCAGATCTTGATCAACTAATTGACTGAATGTGACAATAGTTGGATTTAAATTCGAGGAAGGTAAAAATCTTGACTTCTTTTTGAAGGGAGTTACTTCTCTACAACTTGTAGTCGCAATAGAGTCATGGTTTCTCTGCACAACATTACTATCGGACTGAACATTGGGTTTAGAAAAGAAGTGCTTCAGATGTAATTGTCGATAGAACTTAAATGAATCCACTTTTAAAGAAAAAGGGTCAATGTGGTTTGAGGGGGCAAACGAAAGCCCCTTGCGAAGCACAGTCTTCTCTGTATCCGTCAAGTCATGCTCGGAGATGTTGATTACAGTCTCCTCTCGTGGTTCCTCGGGGACCAGCGCGTTGGTGGACCGCGTTCTCTTCTTCCCCCTCGTGCCGCGCCTCGTTTTTGCCCCTTGTATCGGTAGCCTCGGTCCAAAAAAGCCACCGAATTAGAAGCAGATGGGCCCACATTTCCAGTGTCACTCAAGTCACCAGAAGTCTCCCCTTCACTCGCTGTGGAAAGGGGCATGTACCTGCTCGTCATCCTCCTAGGGAGGGGCGGGCGGTTGCTTTTGGAAAACTTCTTATTTTTGCCTTCCCAATCATATACTGCCCCGTCTGCATAGTCTCTGGTATCCCGTTCATACTTTTTAATCTTGTAGGCCTGTAGCTCCTTCACAAACCCGGATAGGGCACTGGAGATCCTCTCAATAATCCCAGTGAACGCATCAGCAGATGTTTTGCTTTTCAGTTCATCTTCTACCCGTTTTACCTCCATTGAGAGCTTGACTTGTTCAGACTTAGTTTTTTCAATTATCAGGAGCATAAGGTCCAAAGAGCATTTGTTAAGAATTTGCTCCCATTTATGCATGAAGGATTTATCATCCAAACCAAATGACGGGATCTTGTTTAAACGTAAACCGCGCGGGATGCGCTTGGCACTCCAATATTCAGACAGTGTTATGGAGTGCCACAGAAATCTGGACTCTGACTTCTTAAAATCCTCCAGATCTTTAAGGAGGGGCAGTATATCCGGTTCAGGAGGCTTAAAAGTGTCTTGAAACAGAGAGTGTGGCACAATAATACTAGCACCTTCTTCATCAGTGAAAGACAGTGTCTCTGAACGTGCGTGGGTACTTGCGTTAATGGATTCAAACGTTGCCATCTTATGCGTCTTCTATGTCGAAACGTTAGTCTGATTGCACTATAATTAATAAAAAACAATAAATAGACATCCGTGTGGCACCAGATTTTTCTTTCCTTTTGCTGAAGATCTATACATGTCTCAATCGTCGATGATGTTAAAAGTGGTAAATACATATCCCGTCAGGGTGCTATTGAGGCGATTGTTGCTTGATCAGCCAGCGAAAATGGTGCAAAATATTGCCTGTGCATTTCAACGCCGCTGTAAACAGAGCATCTGCTACAAAAATCCCGTGGTGCGACACATATGGAAAAGGTCACGGGGGTGAATACTTACGCAAAGCATTTTAAAAACCAGGGAGTAAATGCTGGGACAGAAACATCAGTGGGAATGAGTGCTACCTTGGAGCTGAAGTCGAAGCGCAGTCGGTCTGCAGTGACGTGCGAGCCTCTCTGAACCACCTCGGACCCCAGCAGCTCTCGCAGGGCAAAGTTGAGCACGTGAGTGGCCGTGTGCTTCACCATGCAGGCCAGACGCTGAGCCTACACAGCAGCACAAACAACTCTTCACACACTGTTTCAAGTTGACAAATCATGATGCCGTTTATTTCACTCCTTTAATAACGCAAGTCCATGAAATACCAAAAAAAATAAAAAGTTAGTTAAGGTATTTTAACTCAAAACACCAGGACATGAAAGACGTTCATCAGCTACATGAGCGTGTGTGTGTGTATGTGCACACTCACACAGTACCTCATCCACATGAAGCTCTAACTGGTCTCCGGTTCTCAGAGTGTCAGCTGCAGTGACCTCGTGCACCACATAGCCCCCAGCCATTCGTACACACTCCACAGGAAACAGCACATCCTGAAAACACACACACACACACACACACTGTTGTATCTTCATAGTATGCATTCCAAATCACTGCACTACAGTTGAGGTTGCAATAGGTTTTAGGTATGTAACGTACTGGCAAAGCAGGAGGTCAAAAATTATAAATGCAACAACTTAACGATGTAAATTTTGGCACCTGTGCATATTTCGTTGCACAAGTTATATGACTGGACGGGCTTTCCACTGGTAAGTCACTTAAACGTAAACGCAGATGTGAGCGATACCTGTACTCCGTCCTTGGTGAAGTAGCCGGTGTCATGCGTCTGGCCGCCCTGTTCGGCGTAGAAGCTGGTTCGGTTGAGTAGCGCAGAACACCGCTGTCCCTCCATGACCTCCAACACCAAACCCTGATCGTTATACAGTGCCAACACCGAGGCTCGACATGGAGGGAATGCTGAGAAACAGGAAAGGAAACAGCAAGAAGAGATGCTTTATGTTATATATAAAAAAATATTATATACACACACACACAAGGGTAAGTCAAAAAGTTCTAAGACAAATAAAAAAAATCTCTCTTTATGAAAATAAAGCTATTTCTCTACATATCCTCCATTTAAGCCTAAACGCTTCTGCAAGCAATGTTTCCATCGGAGAATTCCTTCCTTGTGGAATTCTGGGGGGGGGAAGTCTTTCACATCTTTTGAAATTATAACATCTGTCTTAGAACTTTCTGACTTACCGTCGTATTAAAAAAAAAAAAAAGTTTGCTTTTTTTTCTCCCCCCCATTCTATTCATATTCACTGGATATGAGCAATTGCACGCTCTCACTACTAGGCTATCAGCTCATATACCATGAGCTGAGAAAAACAAAATGGCAGAGTGTGTTGCTGAACCAACCGAGGATGAAATAAAAAAAAAAAACTACTCAAAAACAAAATCCAACAAAATATGGAATAAAAGCATTTGATAAGAACACATCTTTTTTTTTCTCAAGAATTATCATAGCATTTTTCACAAGTTTCTACTGTCATTTCGCTGGTTTGTTCACATTCTAAGCGGAAATTATTTTGTCGGACATTTTGTATAAAAGTTTTTATTTACTGAATTTGCAAAAACAAAAAAATACTCCATTTCTCAAAATCCAGTGAATGTGGATAAAACAAACAGTTATTCCACTCAATCTGATTGTATACGGCTTATAATAACTGACTCAGCATGACGTGCCTCGTCAACTATTAGCTCACATATGACTTGATTTCATGGAATAACTTTTTTATACATCTCCAAATGCTCTACAAGTTAAATGCACATTATGGAAAATACTAGAAAAAACAGAATGGTTATGATTCAGTGGTTACTTTTAGAGATCTAAACCAAACTGAACTCCTGGAAGTACCGTAAGTGCCATCGTCCTGCAGGACGTAGCTGTATTTCGGAGAATCGTCAGTATGAGGAATTCCTCTGCTCTGCAGCTCTGCAAGACTCTGCAAGTCTGAATGGAGTCCTCGTTCTCCAGCACCCCCTTCAGACTGACTCTGTAACTACAGCACATCAAGACATCATTCTTTTCCCACGGCCTTGTTGAACGCTCGATTCTGATAGTAACGACCAACACACAGGCTCGCGCGGTTGATTTGGAGAAGCTGTCGATAGGGTCGAGTTTTCTATGAGGGAACATTTTTTGGGAGGAGTCTCCAGTGACATGCACTTCATCACGATCTTTATCCTGAAATCAAACACCTTTTCATGTTCGGCTGCGAGCTGCTCCACTCCATGTTTGTCCACGCTGATGTTGCGCTCCTCCAGCATGAGGTCGATGAGGTCCAGAGGGAAACCCAGGTTCCTGTGCAGGGACCAGGCCACAGCAGCTGGAGAACAAAACAAGCCGACACTCAAGTCTCATAGGTTTCAAGGCACGACCAAGGCTTTTTTTTTTTTTGGCCCAGATTTTTGAAATATATAAATCTGAGGTCTATGTTGAAGAAATAAAGAAGTTTCTGGACGAGTAAACTCCGAATATTCAACTTTTAGGATGAAATCTGCCCTGATGTGGCTCACACACTATCCATAGATCCAATCATTGCACTGGTTGTTCGCTAGCTTTCCACAGCTTCACCGACGTGATTTTTTTGGGGGTCTGGCATGACTTTCCAGGCAAGAATCAACTTGTACCAATGTATAGAGCAGACTTCTAGTAAAATCTGACTCACTTTAGTGTTAATTCAAACTTGTTTTCGAACATTTCAAAAACTACGCGAGAACCCAAGAATTGAACACAAACCACATCGAATTAAAGACTGGATGAAGATAATATTTAGACCTCAAGACAAGTACAAGAAAATAAATCTGATTTGAGAAATTTTTATTTTAATTCAGCTGATTTACAGTTTTTTTGGGGAAAAAAAGGAACAAATAGGATTTGAGAACAAGATTAAAAAAAAAAAAAGGTTTAAGAGTGAAAGGCTTGATTAAAAACCAATTATCGGACATGTAGGAAAGGGATTAAGAAAATCTGATTAATAGAAGACCTGAAGCTAAATTTACACGGATAACTCTCAACAACCAGCATGAACTTGCTCCAAATCCAAATTTAAAAAGCTGACACATGACTCCGCGACCCGGCCCTGGATTAAGCGGTTGATAATGGATGGATGGATGGATGGGACACATATGTCGGTGTGTTTTACCTGGAAACTCGACGCTGTTTCTGTCCATCTTATTCAGCGTCCTGTCGATAACTCTTCGGCCCTGTTTCAGGGAGGAGAGAAACTGTGCCTCGTTTACGTTCACAATTTCCATGATCTAATAACAGACAGGTGGAAAGAGAAGACATATTTGCACGCATACAGTGGACATTTGACGCATGTTCTTTCTGGTAAGCAATACCACAGAGGATCAGAGTGAAGCACACACACACTTGTATCTCTGTATATTCTCTCACACTCACCCGGTCAGTTTCTGCATGCAGCTCGGGATAAGCGTCACCCTGTTAAGTCAGAGGATATGGTGCTTTTGAATTCTCAAATCTGATTGGACACAAAGCGTTAAATTATCAGTTCCTGGGACTCACCAGGATGTGGGCCACAGTAGGCACCAGGCTCGCCAGCGCACCCTCTGGAGCCTGCAGCACTTCTGTGGAGAAGCGCACAGCTCGGCGTAGTATGCGCCGTAAAACCAGCCTGCAAGCATGCAACACAGCACAAACACATGTCTCAAAACACACACATCTAAAGAGAAATATGATGCAATACTGATATTGTATTAAAATCACTTTACGTATTGCACTTTTTTTTCCTTTAGTACTGTAGACACTGGCAAACTGTATCACAGTAACGTTAGCAACTGTTAATGTTTTAAGTAGTTGGCAAGCAAACCTTATCAGAACCAAATACTGCAATAGAGGACGTATTGTGTATCATTAAATTCTCCTTACGGGGCATGTAATGATTCACTGGATTGATGATTTGATTCGATTCACTAGGTACTAGGTTGGTTCACGATTAAATTTTTCCAAATATTTTTGAGAAAGAAAAAAGTAATAATAATAAAATACCTGAAAAAATTATCCTCCCACCCAAAAAAAAATACATTTATTTTCCGATTCTTATCAACTTACGAGCTTAAATATTCCTGTTGTTTAAAAAAAAAAAAAGAACCTAATAGAACTTTTCTTTCAAATAATCTTTAGAAACATTTGTACTACATCCATTTCCTTCTCTTTTCTTCAGCAGTCTGTTGAATCTATTTGCATAATCGCACTACAGTTCTTTCCAGCTTTAGATCCGTCTTGCGTTTCTGCGGCTTTAGTGCTGTTTTACTTCCGTCTCACGTGACGTCTCAAGTATTCCCACTATTTTACCCGATTGTGCAGTCTGCTGTCTCAACCACACAATTACAGCTAGTAAAAACTAAGATTACGTAGCCTGATCCCTGGTGAAAAATAAATGTGCTAAGGTGTACTAAAATTTAGCATACTTTTGTGTACTTGAAGCCACACTAATCATCAATATACTTCAAGTGTGTTTATGATT
>JAPEKO010000025.1:16323558-16336398 GCA_027576075.1 Cathorops hypophthalmus
ACAAATGAGCTGCTACAGTCAACTGAGCCTGGATGCATTGAAGAAAATTGTATTTATGTGTGCATGTGTGTGAGAGAAACTTAGAAGACATATTTATATGATCATAGTCTTGTGAGATGGGCTGTCATCTGGGATTTTGAATGTTGTAATATAATAATGTAGCTTAGACTTAGTCTTTATGGTCCTATTAATATTCAATTGACATATCTCAGTTTCCTGCGACATTATGGATGTTGATGATAACTTAATAATTAGGAGACAGAAACTGAAATGAACTACATAAATTTAAAAAGAGCAGTGCAAAAATCACTAATAAAGATGTTATAACCTTTGAATGTGTCGTTGATAATATTTTATGTAATGTTAGATATAACCATGCCAATCTATCTATGCCAATCCCCCTTAAAAATACAAGCCCCAGGAAAACTTGACTTAACCCCTGGTCTTTTCAATAGCAAGAAACACCCTTGTTCTGAAGTAAGGCCATTTCTTGTTCTGTACCCATCTGTATACTTCTGAGAGAATGGGGTCTGAAAGTTGTTTAGCCACAATGTCATTACTTTGATCAGAAAGTGTGTGTTGGAATAAATGCGTCCCTGTGTTGGTCATCTGAACAACAGCAGTGTCTTTGTCTGAACAGCAAACCTGAGTTGTTGTTTCTCCTGGGACCGCTAGGTCTTGTTGTGAGATGGGAATCCAGGACATAGCATCAGCGTTTGTGCATTTCTTTCCTTCCTTATGTATTATTGTCCATTGATATGGATCCAACTCCAAAGCCCAACAACCTTGTCATCCTGTGGAGTTGTGTGTGACATCTAGTTTCCATAGACTGAGGAGTGGATGGTGATCTGTGATGATTGTAAATGGATTACAACTCAAGTAGAGTCTGAAGTGTCTGACAGACCAGACAATGGCCCTAATTTCTTTGTCATATATGGACCACTTCTTTTCTGTGCAGGTCAGAACATGACTTGCATATGCTATAACCCATTCTTTCCCTTTTTGAACCTGAGAGAGGGGAAATGAGTGCACATTTCAGTGTCAGGAATGCAGTTGAGCACTCTGTGGTCCATTCAAATGGCACCTGTTTTTGTCTGAGTCTGTGAAGAGGATACTTCACAGACTCAGACAATGCATACTTGTGCACAATATGTCTGTAATAAGAACACAATCCCAGAAATGCTCGTACATCAGGAGGTGATCTTGGAACAGGCCACTCACATATATACTGGCTGTTAACAGGGTCCAGTGCCAGTCTATCACATGAAACAAAGTGTCCCATATACTTGACTGCAGATTTGTTGAACTCACATTTCTTTGAATTTAATTTCAAATCTGCTTGTCTGAATCATATGGGAATGTCTGTCAGGCTTTGAAGATGATCATCAATGTCCCGTCCCATACAAATGATGTCACCAAACTAAATGGCACACATGTTGTCCAATGGAGACCTCTCAGAAAAAGCTCCATTAGCTTCTGAAAAGTAGGTGGTGAGTTCTTTAGACCCATGGACATCACTTTGAACTGGTAAAGACCATCACCTGTTGGAAATGCTGTTTTGAGTCTGTCTGCAGGATTCAGTTCAACTTGCCAGTATTCACTTGACATGTACATGGTGGAGAAAAACTGAGAGCCAGATAGTGCATCCAAATTATCATCAACTCTCAAGAGAGGATGTGCATCAGTTATGATAACGGAGTTCAGTTTTCTGAAATTGACACAAAATCAGTATGTGCTATCTTTCTTTTTCACCATGACCACTGGGTTGGTTTAGGGGCTTGTACTGTCCTCAGTGCGATCCTGAGCTTTAAGCTCCTCCACTTAATGATGGATTTCTACTTTTATGGAAGGAGAAGTGTGATAAACTCATTGTGAGATGGGAGTGTCACAGCTAGTTGTAATTTTGTGTATGACTAGGTGTGTCCTTCCATGTGTCATTGGCTTGTGAGCAAGACTTAGTTGGCTCAGTCTTAGTCAATTTAAGTCCAAAGGATCACCTGTGACACCAGTGAGGGGAACAAATTGCTTTACAATGGGCTTTTTGTGAAGAGCAGTGGTAGAAATCTTAAAATCCTCACTGATAATCAAAATGTCTGCTCCAGTTTCAACAAAATCATGCACAACAGTGTCCTTGATAACAACTGCCACATATCTTTTTGACACATCAATCTCAGGTAAACAGTCTCTGATAAAGTCAGTAGGTGGGGCATTAATGTCCTCATGGGGGTTGAAGCGTTTGGCGAGGTTAACTTAACTCATGCACCTTCACTGGATGAGAACGAAAATAACATCCATGGGACTCCGGTGTAAAAGATTAAACAAAATTGTATTTATTCCATGTTTTCCAAGGTATCTTATTACAGGAGTATTCCAAAGTCAATGTTTTCTCATCGTAAAAGGCACTTCGGTAAGAAAACTGTGTTGCTCACTCCTCATTAAGCCTCAACTACCTCCAACAATGTGTGCACTAAGACTTGCTTTCTTAAAGCGACAGTAACATAAAAATGGCTCCTAACAAAAGGTTACATAACTTACTTTGAAATAAATGTGGATTAAATCAAATGAATTTAACTAACCTTTTGCCTATTTCTAATCAACCATTTATCTATATTCATACAACGTTTCCAATATAAATGGACAAAAGCATATAAAACCCACTTTGGCTCCCACATTCCAGCCCCTAACTGTACTCTTAACTAGAGACAATTACCAAACTATATAACAACGGGCCAAATAAATTAAAGTCTTTCTGGGAAGTAGTCTTCCTTTCCATTGCTGGAGTTAGATTTGCCTCATTCAGCTTTCTGGAGAAGGCAAAGTTTTGTGATGGGCCTATCCAGCATGCTGGTCTTGGTCTTTATGCGTACCTGACATATCAGTCCAAACTTGTCTGGGACTGTCTGGATCACTTTCCCCATTACCCAGGAGTTGCGTGGCACAGAGTCGTCGACAAACAACACAATGTCTCCTATGGCAAAGTTACAAGATGGGCGGGTCCATTTGTGACGCTCTTGAAGCAGTGGTAGATATTCTCTTGTCCACAGCTTCCAGAATATGTCTGCCATGTGACCTGTGTCCATCTCCTTTTCCAATGGAAACAGGTCCATTGCCATGTGACCTGTTTCCAGTGACCTATTTCCATCTCCTTCGTGAGTAGAGATCCTGGGTGTCAAACAGGCCTGGGGGAAGTGATGGCTTAGTCTTGAGGAGCAAGAGATGATTTGGCGTAAGCTCCTCTAGATCATTAGGATCACTAGATGCCTTAGTTATAGGCCGGCTATTGATGATGGCCTCTGCCTCACATAACAGGGTATGTAGGCTTTCCTCATTAAGTTTCTGTAGTCTCAGGGTGATGTTCAGGATCTTCCTTACGGACTTGATCATCCTCTCCCAGACCCCTCCGTGGTGGGAGCCAGTGGGAGGATTAAATATCCACTGGATGCCTCTCTGGTGTATAGTGTTTTTAATCTTGGAGCTGTTCCATTCCTGGATGGCTCTCTTTAGCTCACATTTGGCTCCAACGAAGTTTGTTCCATTGCTTGAAGGGAGGATCTTCACCTGTCCTCTTCTAGTAATAAAGTGACAGAGAGCAGCTATGAAGGAATCCGTATTCAAAGAGGATGCTACCTTCAAGTGTATTGCATGGATTGCCAGGCATGTAAAAATCACGCCATAACTTTTCACCAAACTTCTTCTGTGTTTTACCTCGAACAGGCCGAAGTAGTCCACTCCTGTGTTGGTGAACGGGGGCTCTTCTGGTAAGACTCTGTCACAAGGTAGGTTGGCCATCTGTTGTTGCCCTGTAGCTCCATGAGAGTGCCGGCAGACCTGACACTTGGATAAGATTCTCCTTATTGCTGAGTTTGCACTAGGGATCCAGTATTTGGATCACAACTTGGAGAGCATGTGATTGCGACCACTGTGACCCAGGTTCTCATGGATATCTCTGAGGATCAGCATTGCAATGTGAAGATCTTTGTGCAAAATCGCTGGTTGCTTTGACTCCTCAGGCATAGCAGCTCTGCTGAGTCTTCCTCCTACTCTAACAATGCCTTCTTAGAGAACTGGATTAAGCTTGAAAAGACTACTGCTTCTCTTCACATTTTCACCCTTTTGGAGTGCCATGAGTTCGTTGGTGAAAGTCTTTCCTTGGCAATAGTGGATGATCTCTTGCTCTGCTTACTTAAGGTTCTCCACTGTGAGCTTAAGAGCACTTGCTCTTGAAAGACCTGCCTTGAAGTTCCTCATCTCTTTGTCAACTTCAGTTGTAGCTAGAGTAGTGTTCAACTCCTTCCTCTTTCGACACAGGTTCAGCAGAGCGCTCCTAACCTTAAGCATCCAAGTGACTGCCTTCTTAAGACGACTCCACGAAGAGAAGTACTGCATTAACTCCAGGACTGCGTCTCTTTGAACCCCAGCTGCAGTAGCACAGACCACGGTGTTTCTTACCTCTGGGTCTTCTGTGGTTAGATCCCCAGGGTGCTGTGGGTTCTCAGGCCAATCTTCAGTGTTTTTGGTGAGAAATTCCGGCCCCTGTAACCAAATATAGGTCTGAATGAATTTCTCTGCCTTCAGACCCCTTGATGCATAATCCGCAGGGTTCAGTGAGGTGTTGACGTACCTCCACTGACGAAGTGCAGAGATCTTCAAGATGGTCTCCACGCGGTTAGCAATGAAAGTGCGGAATCTGCTTGTTCTGTTTCTGATGTACTTCTTTACAGTTGTGCTATCTGTCCAGAATATGGACTCTTGGAGTTGCAGCTGCAGTTCAGATCTCAACATCTGGTCCATGTGGGCAGCCATAGTGGCCGCAGTGAGCTCCATGCGAGGGATAGACGTGGGCTTAAGTGGAGCCACTCTAGCTTTCCTGATGACAAATGCTTCATTGCTGCTATTCTTCTGTAGCAAGTAGCTAACTGTCCCATAACCTTTTTCGCTGGCATCAACAAAATGATGCAGTTGTTTAAACACTGCTTCACCAAAACCTGAGGGCTTGAAACACCTAGGGATGCTGGCGTTCCCTAGCTGTTGTAATGCAGCCATCCAGGCGGACCACTCATGAGCTAGCTCCTCAGGTATTGGGAAATCCCAGCCTGTCTTCAGTCTGCAGAGCTGTTGCAGGATTTTCTTGGCTGAAAGCACCACTGGTGCTAAGATACCCAGTGGGTCGTAAACTGAGCTCACGAGGGATAAGATGTTTCTCCTGGTGGGTGCTTTGTCTAGCATGGTGATCTTAAACCTGAAACTGTTGGACTTGATACACCAGCAAACTCCCAAAGCTCTCTCTATGGGAAGCGAATCCCGGTCCAGGACAAGGTCTTTAACCTCGGCTGCCCTGTTCTGGGATAGCAGACAGCACGATCCTGCTGTTGCTTACCCATTTGGCAAGCCTGAATCCACCTTTTTCACACACAGCTCATAGGGTGTGGTACAACGATACTGCCTCCTTTTCAGAGTGGACAGATTTAAGACAGTCATCCACGTAGAAGTTGTGGAGCACTGTGTCAACTGCTCGGGCACTTGACTGAGTTCTGCTGTCTTCAGCACATTTCCGCAGGGCAAAGTTGGCGCAGCTTGGAGATGAGGTTGCACCAAACAAGTGCACCACCATCTTATACTCTGCCGTCTCCTGATTTATGTCGATGTCCACCAGAGGAACCAGAGAAGGTCAGAGTCCTCATCAGGCACCTTCACTTGGTGGAACATCGCTTCCACATTGGCCATGACTGCCACTTCCTCTTGTCTAAATCTGGTTATCACACCAAGGAAAATGCTGGTGAGATTTGGTCCCTGTAGCAGCTGTTCGTTCAGAGTGGTGCCCTGGTATGATGCTCCACAATCGAAAACAAATCTGAGTGTTTTCTTCTTCAGGTGATATACCCTGTTATGTGGCAGGTACCAAACTCTACCATCATTCTGGCTGATATCCTTGCTGGGTCACAGCATATCCCTTTTTGATAATGCCATCCATGCCAGCCTGAATAGTCTGAGTGGAATGTTGGATTCTTCACAAACTTTCGCTTTAAGTTCAGAGTGTGTTGCTCAGCTACCTTCCGATTGTTGGGCATCTTCAGGTCTTTATTCCTCAGTGGCAGGGCAATGCTGTAATGTCCATCCACAAGTTTAGCTGACTGTGTGACCATGTTGAGAAACTGACAATCTTCCCTAGACATCTCCAGCCTCTCATACTGATGGACTTCAGGAAAATCACACTGAAACTGCTGATTCCAGAGTTCCTCCAGTCTGGTAACTGCTATTCAGTTTGCCTGAACCTGTATCAATCCTTACACTGTGCTATGGCTGGTGCGCTCTCGGAGAGGTCCATTGATGGTCCAGCCAAGTCATGTTCTTACAGCATATGGACCATCTTCTCTGCTAGCAATGATCTGCCAGAGTTCAATAGCCTTTGGTGCATTAGTCCCGATAAGCAGTCCTATCTCTGCCTCTATTTTTGGAAGCAACACCTCCTGTAGGTGTGGCCACTTCTCAACATCCTCTTGTAAAGGAACATTATCCTTTGTTGCAGGAATGGTTTTCTGGGAAAATGTATCTGGT
Source organism: Cathorops hypophthalmus (assembly GCA_027576075.1). Taxonomy (NCBI): domain Eukaryota; kingdom Metazoa; phylum Chordata; class Actinopteri; order Siluriformes; family Ariidae; genus Cathorops; species Cathorops hypophthalmus. The sequence goes on from JAPEKO010000025.1 coordinate 16,330,114, forward strand.
AGCTCCAGAAAATCATTGCAGTCCAATCTGCTCACTTCCAGGCCAGACACCATGTGACTGCTCACAATCCTTTCCTCTCCCATGGTCTTCAATAATATGTGTCTTTCTGCCTGTGAGGTTAAGATCTTTCATTACATGCTCAGTACAGAAACATGCAGTACTGCCAGGGTCGAGAAAAGCATAAGTCGTTGTCAACTTTAGGCCCTTATTGCTCTTTACTTGAACTGGAACTATAGCTAAGATGCTGCTCCAGTAGTTGTAGAGCTGGTGCCCATGAATCCACTTACAACTGACTCTGACGGCTTTTCCTCACCTTTGTATGACTCACGTTCAGTCCTTGTGTCTTTGTTTGACGTGCCACTTTTGACCTTCATGTGCAACACTGTAGGGTGCGACTGCATGCAGACTTGACAAGGCATCTCATTACATGAGCTACTCATGTGGCCCTTTTTAAGACAGCTGAAGCACAAACCTTCGGCTCGCAAGAAGTCAGTCTTCTCCTTATGTAGGGATTTCTTAATTTTCTTGCACTGTTCCGTAGAATGTTCTGCACCATGACAGAAAAGACAGGGTTTGGCAAATGCATACTCTTGACTGTCAGTAGCTTTACTTCCTGGCTTAAACGTGGGACTCGTCACTTCATCGCTTGTGATAATTGCTGCTGTGACGAAACCCCTCTTGTTGTCACTTCTCCTAAGCAACCTCTCACACATTTGACCTTTAGCGGAGCTCTTTGAGGAGTCTTTTATGTCACTGAACAGAGGGTGCAGTGCTTCTTTTGCTTGGTTATTAATTAAATCCACAAGATCGTTGAACTTGGCTCTGCGATAATCATAATCCTGAATGCTACAGACAACACTTCTCCATCTCTCCCTCAGCTTGTATGGGAGTTTGGTGATTATGGCATGCATGTTAGCCGCATTATCGAGCTCTTCCATATACTCCATGTCAGTCATAGCATTACGACATGCTGTGAGATAGAGGCTGAAAGACTGAAGAGCTTCTCCGTCATCAGGCTTGATGGTAGGCCAGTTCAAAGCTTTGTTAATATATGCCACTGAAATCTTGTAAGCATTTCTGAAGTGTTCTTCCAGAAGTCTCTTAGCTTCATGGTAGCCGTGCTTGGGTTCCATATGGAGACAACTCCTTATCAGCTCCCTAGGCTGTCCAGCGGTATACTGCTCCATAAAATAGAGACGGTTTTTGCTGCTCTCTGTCTTGTTCTCTACTCCGTGTTCAAAAGCTCTTTTGAACAGCAGATATTCTAAAGGGTCTCCCTTGAACACAGGAACGCTCTGAGGAGGCAGTGAAGCTAGTCTCTGCTGCTTCGTTAACATTTCAGCAACACCTTGCAAAGTTTCCGACACCTGTGCCTGAGCAGCTGCAGGGACTGATGGTCGGACCTGAGGTCGAATTTTGTTACCTTGCTCTGCTTGCCCATCTGTGTGTGAGGAATGTTTTGAACCTACATAAGAGTTAATTCCATCATGATTTGGTGCTTTGGATGACACATGCAATGCTTCAAACTCGTCCAAGATTCTAATTTTAGCATCAGATGCTGCTAAAGCGGCTTGAATTTCCAATTCCTCCTTTTCCCTTTTTAGCTTAGCTTCTTGCTCCTCCAAAGCCTGTTTCCTTTTCAAAGTGGCTGCCTTTGCTAATAACGCAGCTCTCACCAATTCTGCCTTCAGCTGAGTAAATGAAGCTAATGATGGTGCATAGGAAGAATGTACAGAACTTGCCCTGGAACCTTGCTTTAATGATGGTAAGGATGCACTAGATATGCTGTCAGATGGCTGAATTGCTTCATTGTATTCTTTAGCTTCTTCAACACATAGCTGAGCTTCTTCAATCCAAGCCTTAGCCTTCTCTGCAAATTCCTTAAAGCCATTAGCCTTAGGTTCAAACCAGTCAACTTGATCTCTTTTCATGTCTTCTTCAGAAAGTTGGTGAAATATCTCCTTAGCACTGCTATTCGAGTCACAGAACTCTCCAAACAGCCTGTTAAACTCTACCATTTTGGCTTGAATCACTGGTAGGCTGTCATCACCACCTTCATCCCTTGCTTGACAAAACTGGCTCATTTTACCTGTTACCTTAGCCAGCTTGGCCTTGCGTGTGCTAACAGCACGTTGCAACCTTTCCTCCAGAGCCTTCACTGAGACCTTCCCTGCCCTTGCATCCACAACTATGTCCATATCTTCATCTCTGTGCTCCATGCTTTGTGCAAAATACACAGTGGCTGATGGGAATTAGCTTAAGTCTGAAGATTAAAGCCATCAAAATAGCTGACACTGCCTGTGTATGTCTTTTAGCAATGATGTTGCGGTTAGTTGGCTAACTAACCATTAGGCAGGACGTTTTCCTTCAAAGTTGAGAGTTTGGCTTTACTCACAACCACCGTATCCTGTTGTAGGTGTGATTCTTCTTTCCTTTTGGTGTCCGATCCTTTATCTGTCCATTCGTCCAAGTGGAGCCAGTTTTCTTACAAATGTGGGGGTTGAAGCTTTTGGCGAGGTTAACTTAACTCGTGCACCTTCACTGGATGAGAATGAAAATAACGTCCACAGGACTCCGGTGTAAAAGATTAAACAAAAATGTATTTATTCCAAGTTTTCCAAGGTATCTTATTACAGGAGTATTCCAAAGTCAATGTTTTCTCATCGTAAAAGGCGCTTCGGTAAGAAAACTATGTGGCTCACTCCTCATTAAGCCTCAACTACCTCCAAGCGACATGTGCGCTAAGACTTGCTTTCTTAAAGCGACAGTAACATAAAAATGGCTCCTAACAAAAGGTTACAAAACTTACTTTGAAATAAACGTGGATTAAATCGAATGAATTTAACTAACCTTTTGCCTATTTCTAATCAACCATTTATCTACATTCATCCAATATTTCCAATATAAATGGACAAAAGCATATAAAACCCACTTTGGCTCCCACAGTCCTGATGGATCTGAGTAAAGTCTGTAGCTGGCAATTGGCCCTCATTGTCAACTACTTGTAGCTTACTTTGTCGATGTGATAAGGAGAATGGAACCAGTATATATCCAGGACTTGGAGATCGATGAGAGGGATGTCTGTCCTTATGGTGCTCAGGAGAGTGGCCACATTTGGCATAGTCCCTGGGTTATGGGCTGTAGTCACATGCATGGCGCTTAGAGGATCCAAAACATGTGTGAGAATCTTGTCTGTTATACCAGTCTCTTACATGCCTGGGAGATCTGTAGGAGCTATCTTGGGCTGAATATCTGTTATAAGAAGAGTCTCTATAGTTGCTTCTGTCTGAAGAATAGTACTGACTGTGGCCTCGTCCACAATCAGGAGTGGGGCTCCACTGATGAAATCTGTAATGAGATGAGCTGTGTCATGTATTTCATAGCTGGCTTTGCACCTTTAGCAGTAACTGGTTGACTCTTTCTGAAAGTTTCTCCAGTGTCCTTTGCATTTTCTGGAGGTCATCTGAGGTGGCAGAGTGGACACCGAGAGAGGTAGAAGATGCAGGAAGGTGAGTTGGTGCAAAGGAAGGAACAATAGGTGAAATAGGTACTTGAGAAAAACACTGCAGAGTGTTTGCTAGCATGATGTGCTGTCTCAATCTGTAGTGCAAATTTAAGAGCAGACTCGAGTGTTATTACATCCTGTTCGTGACAATGCAATTGCAGATAAGGCTCAATTCCTGCAATGAAGCATCTGAATTTTTCTCCATCTTTAGCATTTTGTCCATATGTGGGGAAAATCTTTCTCCACTAGACAGTTAATTTCAGCAGCAAATACTGGGAGGGCCTCACCCGGCAGGCAAGGGTGTGCATTGACATAACTTTGAAATGTAGACAGATAAGCAATCTGTCCAAAACCAGCTTTCAGTTTTTCTTTCACTGCAGTATAGTCAGATTTTGTTGCATCAGATAGGCTATCCCAGGAACTAAAAGCAGCACCACTCAGGTGTGTCAGCAGCAGATTAGCCGGACTGTTTTTGTCATAATTAGAGGTAGCCTCTACAGCCACTTCAAAATGTCTGCACCATTTTGAACAGTCTTCTTTTCAATCTCTTATGAAAACATGCAGAAAATCTCCTTTTCAGTATTGTGAAATAACAGGGTTTGAGCCAGGATGAAGGGGCAGTTCGTTCCAAAAATTATTCTGACTGGCCATGGTTAATTACAGCTACCACCTGGCATGATTTTAAAAGTACATTGCGAGTTAAAAATGGGCGTACGCAATTTAACAACCTCAGCTTTGGTGAGCTAGGCAAGTCCATAATCCAGATTAGCATGAACAACTGTACCATGTGCCAATCCCTCAGTGGCATGAAGAGGCTTGAAAAGCTCCATGGAGAACAGCAAAAAAAAAAAAATATATATATATATCCACAATGCCAGTCTTGGTACTCACAGGCAGTTAGCTTGATAATCCCTGCCAAAAGTCAAAACTCCAAAGACAAGCACGCCACAAACCCGCTGCCAGCAGCGTAACACGCCTTTTTCTAGGCTACTTTTAAAAGTTCACTTCAGGTCATAGGAGAAGGGAAAACATGGGGACAGCTTTTCTGCTCACTCAATTCACTTTAATGTCCGCCACACCCATAAGACAACTGACAACTCAACAACGTGATACATGACCTCCTTGTCTAACACCATGTCATTCCGCCAACCTTAACCATCACTAACCTTACAGGCAAGGTGTACCATATAAAGTAGTTCCTGATCTAAATGAAGGAACAGAACACAACCTCCACATATACACTATGCAGCATGTGCTGTGATTACCATTAATGAAATTATACCAACTTGTTCATTAAAAGAGGAAAATTAGATAATCCACCAAACAAATTACACAAATATAAATCTCATACAATATTTTAAGCCATTGGTTATCCTTTTAACCACGTTCACTCACATTCATAATTGAGTTGACATTAAACACCGTCAAAATTTTTGTTTGAACTCCTGTCTTCCAGCTTCAGAAAGCACTAGAGGAGCTGGATGAGGATGACCAGTGCTATGATTTCAGGCGTGAGCGAATCATGGTGCACCGCTTACACCTTTATTTCTTGGAGTATGAATACACATTGTCCGAGGATGATGCGGACGTCACTCTGGTGGCCCAACTGTCAATGGACAGGTGAGAAAAGCTCTGACAGAGCTCAGTGTTTATACTCTTACATGGATTCACATGAGTTGCTAAGGTTTGATTAGAGTACAACATTTTCTAAAGCACTCTTAAAAGGGTTGTGATTGGATTTGGAGGTTTTAGAAGTTGTTATTTTCTGGCTCAGCTTAAAAAGCACCTAATCCACACTGACAATCTGTCTGGCCTAATTCATTCCATAGCTGTAATGTTTGTTTCTGTGCAGACTGCAGATGCTGGAGGCCATCTGTAAACACTGGGAGGGACCCATCAGTTTGGCACTCTATATGTCGGATGCCGAGGCTCAGCAGTTCTTACGCTATGCACAGGCCTCTGAGGTCCTCAAAAACCGCAAGAACGTGGGATACCACATTGTCTACAAAGAGGGCCAGTTCTACCCTGTTAATCTGGTTCGCAATGTGGCTCTCCGTAATGCCAAAACCCCTTACGTCTTTCTGACCGACATAGATTTCCTCCCTATGTACGGACTGTATGATTACCTCAGGTGAGTCAGTAAAGATTTCTTACATTTTTAGAAAAACGGACCGAAGAGGGTTCCTGATTCACAAAACATTCCAAGTAGAACTTCGAGGAACCCTTTTTTCAGGTTCTTAATTGAACAGTGTTCTGTAGCTTTGCTATACCATGCTAATAACAAAAATACCATCTTGCATTACTAATTTGTCTGTTTCAATTGTCTTTTTTAGAAAAACCATTGTCCAGTTGGACATGGCCAACACCAAAAAGGCTCTAGTGGTGCCAGCCTTTGAGACTCTGAGATATCGCCTGTCCTTTCCAAAATCCAAAGCTGAACTGCTATCCATGCTAGACATGGGGACTCTCTATACTTTCAGGTATATTAACCAGCAGTAGTCTTAACTGGCCATAGTACTGAAAGTTGAAGTCATCCATAGCTTTATTTAGATTTAAACCAGTAGTGGGCATAACATAAACAAGAAAGTATATATATATATATATATATATATATGGTTTTTGTTTCCGGTTGAGAGTAAGTCATGCGCGTTCTGGCTGCCGCTTCTCACCAGAGCGTTTTTATTTTTATTTTATTTTTTTCTTCTTTTCTATTTTTACTTTTATTTACTTTCTTTTTTTCTGTGTGTTTGTGTAGTTTGATGTTTATTTGAGTGTTTTGT
>JAPEKO010000025.1:16414246-16425997 GCA_027576075.1 Cathorops hypophthalmus
CCGCGCAACCTGTCCCAGACCTTCCCTAGACCCGTACGCTCCCTATTCTTCCCATGGGCACGATTGGATTCTAAAGATGATTAAGGTGCGACCTACCTTCGCCTAATCTGATTAAGCTATGCCTACTGAATGTCCTAAATAGGGCGCATACTACGCCTACTGAATGTCATATAAATAGGGCACAAAAGTATGATGCAGAGCGATTGGGTCCATGTTGTCCCTTCGGAGCCTGGTCAAAAACTGATGGTCGGCCGCCGATTGCTGGGCCTTTTTATACGGTCACAGTGGGTCGCGCGCAAATCCGGGCGACCGTGACATAATTTGCGTGTAGCTCAGGCGAGAATCTGTCTAGAAAAGATTGAGAATTGAGCATGCAGAGTGAGGCTAGAACGTTTATATTGCAGGCTAAATCGTATTGATCAAGGGTACTTTGCAACTCGTACATAGCTAGATCGGCTATGATTGAGCCTTGATCAGCCAAGGTTGCACACTTGCGAGGATAGATCGCCGAGAGATCGCAGATTGGTCGAACAGAACAAGCCTTGGTCGTGTTAAGATCACATCAGATCGAGTGGATAGACACAAGTAGAGCATATGTAGAGCGTCCACAGAGCGTATAGGACGCAAGTAGAGCGTACACATCGAAGGTCGAACGAGATAACATTGAACATAGAGCATACACAGAAAATAACAGGTTTAGGTCCCACGGATTTCACACGTGACTACAGGAAAACACAGCTGCGATCATAGTCGTGCGTGGTCGTGTGCGATTTTTCCAGATCGTACTCAGTGAAATGGGGCCCTCACCACAGCACTCACATCACAGACAGACTCTTTATCCAAAGGTAAAATGCTGGATAGTATAAACAACTGGGAACCACCAGTGTCACGGAGGATGGTGACCGGACGCTGATCCTCCATTCTACCCGTGAGTGACACAAACCCACGAGAAATGAATGGTTTAAAACATTCATCTAGCTCGGGTATGACAGGAAACTGACTGATCGGAGACAAGGCCACTGTTTTAATCAAACCTACTCCTTTTGGTGGTTTCAGCGCAGCTCCCTGCTGCCTCCGCTTCAGCGCCTCACAGTTGGCGACCAGGTGGCCCGGCTTGAGGCAATAAAAGCAGGGCTTTCCCCCTCTTGGACCCTGAGTAGGTGGACTGGCATGGGGAGATGGACCTACTGGCGAGTCGACAGCCTTGCGGGAAAAGGTGCGGGTAGAAAAGGGGTCATGCCAGTCGAAGTTGGTTTTGTGCATCAGAGAGAACTCATCTGCCAGCACTGCAGCCTGCTGCAGGTGTTGACACTTTTTGCTCATTTAAGTATGTAACAATTTGGTCGGAAACACAATTCTTGAACTCTTCCACCAGCACCAGTTCCCACAAGGAGGCTACATCCCCAACCTTACATGCCGCACACCACCTATCAAACAACACGGCCTTTTCCCGGGTGAAGTCAGCATAAGTTTGGCTATGGTTTTTCCTGAGCCCCATGAAGCATTGGCGGTATGCCTCTGGCACCAGCTCATATGCCCGCAGGACAGCCCCTTTAAGTTTATCATATCCCAGGCTATCAGTAACCGAGAGCGATGCACAAGCCTCTTGGGCTTTACCACTTAGCTTGCACTGTAGCAGAACTGCCCACACCTCCTGTGGCCAGCTTAATGCTATGGCGATTCGCTCGAATGTACTAAAATTGGTCTCAACCTCAGCCTCACGGAAAACCGGGACCAGGGGAATGTTTTTACTCACATTGAAGCCCCCTCTGGTAGAGATGGCGGCGACTTGGTCACCACCCTCAACTCTGTCTGCAGTTCCAACAGCCTCATTTTAATCACTATATCTGCCTCCAGTTTCCTCAATTCCAACTCCCGCTGAAGTTGGAATTCCCTCTCACGCTCCTCCTTCTCCAGCTGGAGGCAAGCAAGGCGAACCTTAAGCCTAGCATCACTCCTCGAACCAGGGGAGGACTCAGCTGAAAAGGGGTCAAATTGCGGCAAGGTGATTGGCTTCTCTTCTCCCAGCATACGGGAGCGAGGAGCTAACCCAGCCAGTTGGACCTCAGCTGGCTCCTCCAAAGGAGAAGAGGGGTGGCTCACCGCAACATTTCTCTCCCCAATACCACTTGGGAATTCCCCAGGCTCTGGGCTAAGCACTCCTTTAGCCACTAGAGCCTCTGCAACCACAGCCTTCAGATCACACAGAGAGAAAATGGGACGGAGACACCATAGTGCCTGGCGATTTCGAACAGGTCCCGTTTCCTACAATCCTCCAGCTGACCCCATGTAGGACCGGCCGCAAACGTCGCAACCTCAAATGTCACCATGGCTAACCAGCCCACGCTACAGCCACAAAATGAGCACAACTTATTCACTACACAAAACAGACCCACCAGCTGACAGTTCACCCCTAGTTCCTACCTAACCAAAGCTTCACCTACCTCGAGGCAACTTTAAAGGCTATCTTTTGGCAGCCGGAGCCCTGAACGCCTACCCCTACCAGGGAAGTGTATCCCCGCCCAGGATTACTCCAAAAACAAAAAAGGCAAAATAATAAACGAGTGCCTGATGGAAAGACTGGAATCAGCCTAGCTGGACACTCCCCTATCTCAATCAGGGGGACTGTCAAAAACCACATGCCCACATGTGCGCACGCACTCACACACACACACACACACACACACACACACACTGGTGATCCACCACCAAAACCCTCTCCTTCGATGGAGAGATCCCGGACAAGCCCCCACTTGTTACCTTCCCCATGGCAACTCGGGGATGGGGGGAAGCAACAAAGAAACAAAAAAAGAGCCGGGAGGAAAAAGAGGACAAGGAGGCAGACTCAGGGTCAAAACAGAAATGGTTTTTATTCGCAAAAATAAATAGAGAAAAACAACTAAGTCACTGGTTCCCAAACAAATGGGGACAAACACAAGAACCAGGTTTTCCCACCAAATCTACAACAAAGGTATCACAACCAAACGGGCCAGAAAATACGCATGCTCCTTTCCCCTGAAAGGAGCGAAAACACTAAATGCAGCTCATGATTCTCTCTCTCCCAACTGTCACCACTACAGCCCACCAGCTCACACACTCCTCTCGAGAGGCATCTCCCTCTCACTTTTAACACGGCCCCTCAACGAAGTGAGTGAGAATAGCTGTGTGAAGGAGGGAGGGGTGTCTACCTGAGAAGGGGAGAGAGAGAGATACACCCACACACAGCCATGCCCCCTAGCACCAGGGTCGTAACATATATATATATATATATATATAACCTCTGTGTGATATTATTCATAAGCATGGTATTAGTTTCCACTGTTATGTTGATGACACACTGTTGTATGTTTCTGCAAAACCAGATGAGAGACATCAGCTTAATAGAACTGAGGAATGTGTAAAGGACATTAGACACTGGATGCTTGTTAATTTCCTTCTGCTTAAATCTGACAAGACAGAAGTACTTGTACTAGGACCACATGCAGCTAGAATTAGGTTTTCTGATCACACAGTAACTCTGGAGGGCCTTTTTGTTTTTTTTATGTGCAGCAGTAAAAGACCTCAGGATGATTATTGACCCCAGTCTTTAATTTGAAATTCATATCAATAACATTGCCCGGACAGCTTTCTTTCATCTCAGAAATATTGCTAAGAAATTTAATGTCACTACACAATGCAAAAAACTAGATTATGCTTTTGTTACCTCTAGGTTGGATTATTGTAATGCCTTACTTTCTGGATGTTCCAATAAGTGCAAAAATAAGCTCCAGTTAGTTCAAAATGCAGCAGCAAGCGTCCTTACAAGAACTGTCTGTCTTTTTGCTGGTTGATGGTGTTTGTAATGGTAAGTTTCTGTTCAGCACAGAACTCCAGAAGCAAGCGGCCATCGTCATTGCACTTGCCAACACCAAGTACTCCTTTATAGGTTGCTGAATTATGACCAACTCTGGCATTAAAATCACCAAGAACAAGGACTTTGTCATCCACAGGAGTGCTTTGCAGGAGGTTGCATAGCTCTGTGTAGAACTTCTCCTTTTCTATGGGATCTGCTTGGAGAGTTGGGGCATATACAGTACACTGAAAAGTGTGACATACTGATTGTTTAGGAGTGGGATGCAAAGAGAGATGATGCGGTCAGAGTGACCTGTTGGTGGATTTTCAATCTCTGAGGCAATTGAGTCTCTGACCATGAAACAGACACCTAAAAACCATCTGTCTGTTGCTGGTTTGCTTGACCAGTAGAGTGTATCTGGCTCTGTGTTCACTGAGGTAACCTTCCTCTGGGAGGTGGACTTCGCTGAAAGCAGCAATGTCAGTGCTTAGTTTAGAGAGTTTGTGTGCAATCAGAGCAGATCGTCATTCTGGGCGACTACTGTTTTTAGTGTCAAGCATGGTTCTGATGTTCCAGCATGCACATTTTAGTCCTTTTATACCTAGTGAGAGAATATATTGAGTTATGTGTTATGTGTGAACATAACAATTACCACTTCCTGAGACTTACAGCACTTCTTGGCTTTGTCAAGATCAACGTAGAAGGCTTTCAGATCATTGTCTTCACTTTCTACTCTTGGAGCATATACTTGAACAACACAGATGTTAAATGGTTTGGCTCAACTTTTGACCTGATTTTGGGTCTGAAATTAGGCAAGCGCAACCCCGATTCCCAAAAAGTTGGGACAAAGTACAAACTGTAAATAAAAACAGAATGCAAGAATTTACAAATCTCAAAAACTGATATTGTATTCACAATAAAACATAGACAACATATCAAATGTCGAAAGTGAGACTGTGGCAGCGGGGAATGGTCAAGCGTCAGTGAGGGTGGAGTCAGGGAAGGTAAGTGGCAGAATCACTGCACCTGATGTCAGTTAACATGTGCTTGTGCATCTCCCCCAGTGACCGCATCCTATATAAGGAGAGAGAGAGCAGAGGAAGGGAGCTCTCTCACCAACCAGATGACCTCTGTGTGTGCATGCGTGGCTGGGAGAGTAAAGTCACTGTAAAGTGTAAAAATAAAGAGTTTTTTGTTTAACTCAGTTCTGGCCTGCCATCCTTCTGTGCTCCACCCACCTGTGCGAATTGCTACAGTGGTGCCAAAACCCAGGAATCAGAGCACAGAGAAGAACAGCCCCATGGAGTCCTCCCCCTTCATGGAGCTGGTCCATGCCCTTGCCATGGCCCAGTAGATCCAGCACCAGGTGCTAGTCACACTCCGGAAGGAGCAGGAGCAAAGGTTCAAGGCCCTGGTGCTGGCACAGCAGGAAGATCATCAGGCATTCCAGCACCTTCTTGCATCGGCGGGGTCCACCACCTCCACCGCTGTGGGCCCTCCCCACCTCACCCTAATGAAGATGGGCCCGCACAACGACCCCAAGGCATTCCTCACACTCTTTGAACAAGCAGCAGAGGCCTCGGGCTGGCTGGTGGAACAGTGCGTGGCACGCCTCCTCCCCCTGCTAATGGGTGAGGCGCAGCTGGCCACACTACAGCTCCCCACCGACAGCCGGCTGGTCTATGCAGACCACCACCAGGCTGTCCTCCAGCATGTGGGGGGCACCCCCGAACAACATCAAGAGCACTTCCACGCTCTGCACCTGGAGGAAGTCGGCCGGCCATTTGCGTTTGGCCAGCAACTCTGGGACACCTGCTGGCGGTGGCTGAGGGTTGACAACTGCGATGCCAAGGGAATTGTCGATCTGGTGGTACTGGAACAGCCTGACTACCCAAAGGGACCAGGGAGTGGGTCCAGTGCCATCGCCTGGCATCACTGGATCAGGCCATCTAGCTGGCGGAGGACCATTTGGTGGCTGTTCCAGCAGCAGGACTGCAGATCTCCTCTTCTCCCCTCTCCTCTTTCTCTCTCTCCCCCTCCCTTTCTGTGTCTCATCCTTGTCCTGTTCCCCCACCGTGGAGGCGAGGGCTGGTTCCTCCCCAGCCAGCCCGCCACACCCACAGTGCCCTCCCATTTCATGCTTCCGTGTCTGTCTCTTTCCCCCCTCAGGTGAGTGAGCCCCAGAGTGCCAGTGCAGAGAGAAAGCCCAGGCTGGTTTGCTGGCGCTGTAGGGAGCCAGGGCACCTCCAGCAGCAGTGCTCAACAATGAAGGTGAGCGCAGTGGTCCGGATCCCCGATGCGCCAGGAGCCGCCCTCGATCGGGCCGGAGTGTATCGCATACTGGTGAGTGTCCAAGGGGATAGATATCAGGTGTTGGTGGACTCTGGCTGTAATCAGACCTCAATCCACCAAAGCCTGGTGCAAGATGAGGCATTGGGGGAGCACAATTGGTGAAGGTGTTGTGTGTGCACGGGGAGGTTCAAAACTACCCTTTAGTGTTGGTCCACATTCTATTTCGACGAGAGAAATTTAGTGTTAAGCTGGTGGTTAATCCTTGCCTTACCCACTTCATAATTTTGGGGACTGATTGGCCAGGATTTCGGGAATTAATGACTCATTTAGTGAAGAGTGGGTCCTGCCATAGTTTAACAGGGGGAGGTCCCGGTGTGGCATTGGTGGGAGGAGCTGTCACAGAGCTGTCTACGTCATCTCTGCATCAGAGTGAGGAGGAGCAGGCTCCTCCTCCCTCTCTCGTGGAATCCCTCATGAATTTCCCATTAGAGCAATCGCAAGACGAGACTCTGCGGAATGCATTTAACCAAGTGAGAGTAATTGATGGTCAAATGCTCCAGCTAAACACCACCTCGTCCTTCCCCTATTTCTCCATTATGAGGGATAGATTATACCGAGTGACGCAGGACACTCAGACTAAGGAGACTGTCTCACAATTTTTGATCCCAAAGAGCCACCAGGAATTGGTATTCCAGGTGGCTCACTTTAATCCCATGGTTGGACACTTGGGGCAGGATAAGACACTAACCCAAATAATGGCCCAGTTCTATTGGCCAGGGATTCGCAGCGATGTCCATAGGTGGTGTACGGCATGCCGCGAAAGCCAGTTAGTAAATCCAACAGCCATTCCAAAAGTGCCTTTGTGCCCTCTACCATTAATCGAGACCCCATTCGAAAGAATTGGGATGGATCTCATTGGGCCATTAAAGTGGTCAACACGAAGGTATTGCTTTATTTTAATTATGGTGGACTATGCAACGCGATACCCAGAAACAGTGCCTCTTCGCAATATCTCAGCACGCAGTATTGCGGAAGCGCTCTTCCATGTCATTTCCCAAGTCGGAATCCCCAAAGAGATTCTGATTGATCAAGGCACTTCGTTTATGTCACGCACACTGTGCGAACTGTATGGTTTACTGGGAATTAAGCCGATCCGCACCAGCGTTTATCACCCACAAACAGATGATTTAGTTGAATGGTTCAATCGCACCCTCAAGAACATAATTTAAGAAGTTTGTACACGAGGACACACACAATTGGGATAAGTGGCTCGAACCCCTGTTATTTGCAGCACGAGAGATCCCACAAGCATCCACGGGGTTCTCCCCATTCTAATTATTATATGGACGTAAGCCGTGCGGCATCCTAGATGTACTGCGGGAAAATTGGGAGGAGGGACCTTCACCGAGCAAAAATGAAATCCAATACATTATTGACCTGCGCGCAAAACTCCACAAACTCACACACCTAATCCAGGAGAATTTGCGACAGGCCCAAGAATGGCAAATCCTCACCTCATAGTCAACATCCCTGACTCGCCATGTGACCTCAAAGGGTCCTTGCCATTTGGCAATCAATTTGGAGCTCAACGTGGGCAACAGTACGAGTACTTTATCTCCCGGTGCGAACTCCCTAAGGCGCGTACCCCTGTCATAGGGAGTTCGCGTATGCCTTAGGGAGTTCGCACCGGGAGATAAAGTACTCATACTGTTGCCCACGTTGAGCTCCAAATTGATTGCCAAATGGCAAGGACCCTTTGAGGTCACACGGCGAGTCAGGGATGTTGACTATGAGGTGAGGCGAACGGACAAGGGTGGGGCGCTACAGGTTTACCACGTCAATCTGCTTAAACTCTGGAACGAGGAGGTCCCCGTGGTGTTGGTGGTTCCAGAGAAGGCGGAGCTGGGGCCAGAGGTTCAAAAAGGAACATTGACATCGCTTACCTCTCCAGTCCCCTGTGGAGTCCACCTCTCCCCGACCCAACTCATGGAGGTTGCCCAGTTGCAGACCGAATTTTCAGACATGTTCTCGCCCCTGCCCGGCCGCACCCACCTCATTGAACACCACATTGAGATTCCCACGGGGGTGGTAGTGCGTAGCCGCCCTTACAGGCTGCCTGAACACAAGAAAAAGGTGGTTCATGAAGAACTCGAGGCCATGCTCGAAATGGGCATCATTGAGGAGTCTCACAGTGACTGGAGCAGCCCGGTGGTCTTGGTTCCCAAGGCCGACGGGTCGATCCGGTTCTGTCTGGACTACAGAAAAGTCAATGTGGTGTCTAAATTTGATGCGTATCCAATGCCTCACATTGACAAGTAGCTGGATCGACTAGGCACAGCTCACTTTTATTCGACACTGGATTTGACAAAGGGTTATTGGCAGATCCCCTTGACTCCATTATCCTGAGAAAAAACGGTCTTTTCCACACCGATTGGCTTACACCAATTTGTCATACTTCCTTTTGGGCTGTTTGGGGCACCTGCTACGTTCCAGCGGCTTATGGACAGGGTCCTCTGCCCCCACGCCACCTACGTGGCCGCTTACTTGGACGACATAATCTATAGTAATGACTGGCTGTGGCATCTGCAATGCCTGAGGGCCGTCCTTGGGTCGCTGAGGCGAGCGGGTCTCACGGGCAACCCGAAGAAGTGTGCGATTGGGCGGGTGGAAGTAAGGTATCTGGGCTTCTACTTGGGCAATGGGCAGGTGCATCCACAAATTAATAAAACAGCAGCGATTGTGGCCTGCCCAAAGCCAAAAAGGGGGTGAGACAGTTCCTGAGGCTGGCTGACTACTATCGTAGGTTTATACCTAATTATTCGGACGTCACCAGCCTGCTGACTGATCTCACTAAAATGGGGGCACCAGATCCAGTCCAGTGGACGGAGAAATGCCAGCGGGCTTTCTCTGAGGTGAAGGCTGCACTGTGTGGGGGGCCACTGTTACACTCCCCTGAGTTTTCTCTCCCCTTTATGTTGCAGACGGACATGTCGGACAGAAGGCTGGGGACTGTTCTGTCCCAGGAGGTGGAGGACCGCCCCATACTGTATATCAGCAGGAAGTTGTCAGTGTGCGAGGGGTGCTACAGCACAATCGAGAAGGAGTGCCTAGCCATCAAGTGGGCCATCCTCACCCTCCGCTACTACCTGCTGGGATGCCCTTTCACCCTCTGTTCGGACCACCCGCCCCGCCAGTGGCTCCACCGCATGAAGGATGCCAATGCACGGATCACCCGTTGGTATCTGGCACTCCAGCCCTTTAACTTCAAGGTGGTCCACAGGCTTGGGGCGCAGATGGTCGTAGCGGACTTCCTCTCCCGTCAAGGGGGGGGAGTCGGCTGCAGGCCGGATGGCTGCCTGGCCTGAGTCAGGCAGAGGGAGTATGTGGCAGCGGGGATGTGGTCAAGCGTCAGTCTGTGACTGGAGGGCAGAGTCAGGGAAGGTCAGTGGCAGAATCACTACACCTGATGTCAGTTAACGTGTGTTTGTGTTTTCCCAGTGACCGCGCCCTATATAAGGAGAGAGAGAGTAGGGGAAGGGAGCTCTCTCCCCAACCAGATGTCTAATGTGTGTGCACGTGTCAGAGAGTGTGTACTGAAAAGTGACACAATAAAAGAGCTTTTTGACAACTCAGTTCTGGCCTGCCGTACTTCTGTGCTCCACCCACCTGCTCCAAGTCTTATAGGCACCTTTAACAACACTGGAACCTTGAACAATTTGGAACTGAATCTTCTTACTGGACTCAGCAGCTGGACCTTCTGTGGGAGCTGTATGGGAGGGATGGATGGGAGCTGGTGTTTGGAACTCCTGCAGTAAAAACACAAACCCTCCTTCTTCCTCTGTTGAAGCTCAGTGTGTGTTAAGTGGGTGCATGACACTTCCATGGATGCACTGTCCTCAGAAGTTAGGACCTGTTTAACATTGTCCTGAATGGAGGGTCAGTGAGCCAACAGATGCTCTAGATGAATGGCTAGGTCGATGAGAGAATCCAGAGTGCATTGTTCATCTTTGCAGGTGAGTTCGCTTAGAATCTCGGGGCACAGACCTTGGTGAAAAACTGCCTAAAGTGCAGGATCATTCCACCCACTGGCTGTCGCTAATGTTCTGAAATCTAGGCCATACTCAGCCACGTTTCTGAAACCTTGTGAAATAGTGATTAAACTTTCACCTACTTTAATTCCTTCTGGTTCGTGATCGAACACTCTTGAACTGAGAGCGGAAATGCTCATAGGACTTAGTCTGTCCACCACCCTGGTTCCAAACTGTGCTGGCCTATCGGAGTGCTTTACCAGTGAGGAAAGAAAGGAACTTAGCTCTTGAAGGTCTTGTGGATCTTGAAGATCCTGAAGATCTTGTTCAGGCAGGTTAGGCATAGTAGTGAAATACATGGAACACTGAAGTAAGAAACCTTTGCAAGTGAGCACATCTCCAGTGAACCTCTCTGGAACAGGATGTTGCAGCGCTGAGCTTGTGGAAGACTCTGGATGCATTAGAAGGGCCTGCGACATCACAGTAGCTCGTTGCACCATATGAGTGTTGAGGTCTACTAGCATCTGCTGATATTCTCCCAGTAGTTGTTCCTGGGCGTTAAGAGCTGTCTGCTTTGCCTCTTCCGCTACATCCATAGTGGCAAAGTATCCTGTCAGAATGCAGTAAACAAAGCCAAGACGAGAGAGAGAAATCGAGATCGGTACTCTAGCGTGGGTCAGGCGATAGGCGAAAAACGTAATAGAGGAAAGACAAAGAGCGAAAACATAAGAGGATAAGCAAAAGTCAGAAATATGAATGGCAATCAGAAAGATACAAAGCTTGGTATGAACTGAGGGAGCAGAATGATACCTTGTAATGGAGTAGTGTGAGTGAGTGGCTTAAATAGGGAAAGAGGTGATTAGGAAGGTACATGATAGCTGTGATTAGTAATCAGGAGACAGAGGGCACTGTGAGTCTTGAGGATTCTAGTTCAGGGTGTCCATATTTGTAGTCAAAGCGTTCTCAGCAGGTTCACTGACAGCTTGGCTGTGTGAATGCAGGGTCTCTCCATCTTTACTGTGGTGTAATCTGTTCTTCCACTCATTTTGGGTCAATTTGTGGAAATGTATTTTTGTTGATTTCACCATCATCTTCTTTAACTGCTCTGTGCTTATATTCAATTCTTTCTCACAGATAAGTTGCTTGAACAGAAAGCTGCCAAATGAATAAATGTTAAAGCAAGATTTGGTGGATGACAGATAACATGCTTTTGACCAAGTAACATGTTTTTAAAATGCCGCTCCACTTCTGGAGACTTCCAGTTGATGGTTAGAAATAGTTGTAATATTTACTGAAGAACACACTTTTTCATCCTAAACGCTATTCATATACTGAATTTTAATAAATTTGTGGTATGTCAAATTGACCAGATTTACTTTTAAATGTCATGGCAATATATTTTGTCATTTCTGTTGTTGTTTCTGTACCAGAAGATTATGAAAATGTTATTTTTAACATTGTCAGCAGAGCTGTACTCTGTGGGTGAGAGATAGAAACAGTAAAGGAGTGTGTGTGCTAGCAGCCTGGTTCTAAATGACATGAATTCCTGTAGGAGTTGAAGTCATTGTGGCAGACTGACAGTGTAGACTAACTTCCAGC
>JAPEKO010000025.1:17549206-17559604 GCA_027576075.1 Cathorops hypophthalmus
TCCCACTCTGGAACCCGTTCTCCAAAATTATCGTTTTGGGCTACCCAGAACGCCGTTGTCATATAGCCGGGACAGGCGAACGATAAGCAAAATGGTCGGTTACAGAGAAAAACGTTCCCGTGTAGTCGACCCCTTAAAGGAACAGACACTTAAATTGGTTGCTTTGAACAGTCCTGTTGTGAGAGTTTGAGAAAGGAGCAGTGGTACTTTATCCTTGCAATATTTTGACCAAAGCATGGCACAGACATTTCATTAAGACCTCAGAAAACGGTCAACTTGTATAAGAGGGGTTAATACATCACCTTTAAAAAGTTAGAGGGGTATCCGACTGAAAAGTGTGGGAAGCATGTTATAGATTAAGATTAGTCATATTCCTATCACTACCTTGAAAGTGAAACAATTAGGATTAAGACATGCATTACATCACAGACTCATCGATGGCATATTAATGGTGTCTAGCAAGCTTGTCTTCTCTCTCTCACACACCTGCATTCGTGACTTCTAATTTTTGAGCATTTTTAAGTCTGTTCATGTTTCCTTTGAATATCTAACATGGTTAACAGAAAAGTTGTAGCCCCTTTTACTTAAAAAAAAAAAATCCCACCAAACACAGTTCTATTATTTGCCCTTTTGTGTATTTTGTACTTTCACTGGACAACCTAATCTACTTTTAGTTTCTCCTCCAAAGGCATTTCGGAAATGAGAAGATAAACCACTTCATTCACATTCATTACACCTGTGACTTCCTCAGTGATGTGTGCTGGAGAATATCAGCCTAAAAGGAGATCAAATCTGTGAAGAGCTTTGCTCGGAGTAAAATCACTGATCGGTTGCATGAATTTTCAGGCTAGGTTAGAAAGAATTCCTACCCTACTAGCTCATACCAGCCATTCCTGTGTATGCACATTGTGTAAAATGGAAAAGAAAACCTTCTCCTCAAAGCAGACATAAATTAAGGGATTAGTTTAAGAGTGACTCATTTTCCAGAAAATATGGCATGCACAACTAAAGAAACTACTTAAGACACTTTTTTCCCCCTTTCTTTATTAGGATTAACGGGACAATCACAAAGTTACCAAACGAAGAGCGTACACTGAAGCTGAGGGATCAAGCCCCACATCATCTCTCAGAGAGGTGTAGCACATGTAAAGAAAATCTTTAGGAAAAGTGTGTAGTGTCGTTTGGATCACCAAGATTGCAGTCAGAAGGAACTCCACACTTTCTGCAGGACCGCCGTTTAACCAAGGTGAGGTGGCGGAACCTTTTACTTTGCCCATGTTACAGAATAGTGTTTTTTTTTTTTTTGGAATAGACAGAATAGTGTGAGAGAAGCAAAACTCAGCTCTGTGCTACTTTAATATTTCTAACTGGGCTAAAGAGATTCTAGAAAATCCTTCTTTCAAATCAGAACCCAGTTTGTTTTCCCTTTCAAAGCTGCAATTGTGCCATAAACATCTCCGAGTAAACTAGGATAGGGGATATAGGAAGATACACATCAGTGCACTGGAGGAAAACCCATTGGTCTGCCATAAACATCTGGTAAACAAGCTGGCACACTTGAGGGTAGAAGATTCCTGAGAGATGTTGGGGGACCCTCTACTTACAGAGGCTCAGTCTCTCACATACATGTATATATATATACACACACACACACACACACACACACACACACACACACACACACACACACCCTGAATAAACCTCCTGTATAGACACAAAGCTGAAACACCAGCCTGGCAGGTCACTTCTTACCCCTTTATGGTGTAGTTTGTATACACAGACACACAGCTGGATTTATTCTAGCAATAGTACTTTAAGTTCATAGCTCCTCATTTCAAAGAATTTTGGTCACACAAGTGAAACGGAGACCAAAACAGACAGACAGACTCATTATTATCCATACGAAAAACTATATCCGAAGCAAAATACTGACAGAGACGAAGATGAAACAGGATAAGTGACACAAATTGGGGCAAGAGTATTGGTGTACAATTAAACACTGCCTACAAAAACAGGTAACTAATACACTGGGATTAGGATTTAATTAAAAAAAAAATAAATTAGGGGTTGGGGGGGCTTTAGCAGACTACACCAGAGCAGAAATGTACAACCATACAAGTGGAAAATGATCTCGTGAGAAGAGGAAAAAGAAGCACTGATGAGGCCTGAGAACAGAAGCACAGGTTCACTGCTTATCGCTAAACAGAGAATGAGCCTCAATCCTCCATTAATCAATCAGCAAGGAGTCTGGAATGCTTAAAAAGAGGAAGAATGGGTGGGCCCGATGGAAAGGGGGCCTTGTCTTACAGCAGGCAAGTATGCATAATGAAGTGAAATGCATCTTTCAGATTATCAAAGATATCTAAACTTTTTTTGAACCTTTTTCTGTTTTCTCCACTAGACATTTTTGAATAACCAATTCTTTTTTTAAAAAATATTTTTCATCGTTAGTGTGAACACAGGAAAAGGGAATGAGCAGAGGAAGGGAGGGAGATAGATGAAGGGAAAGCCTCTTCTGCACCTCCTCCAGTGAGGCTCCACTTGCTCATCCCTCCCTCTCTCTCCTCTAGACTGACGGAGGGTCGGCCGTTAGCATCGGGTCTCGTAGATGCCGCTGCGACCAATATAGCGAACCCATTTAATTACATCATGATCACTGTAGTTCAGCTTTGGCTCAAACACCTTTAAGTAGCGCACCTTGAGTCCGGATGGGGCGAACGGTACCTGAGAGAGAGCAACCGGAGTTCATCATTAGAACCTCAGTATTGTGATAGTTCATCACCACAAGTACTAGCAAAGCAATATATGCAGATTTTTCCTCAAGAAGCACAGAACGTGTAGATAATTTAACATACATGAATCCCTTCCTTCCCTGGTCACTGTATATAAAATTCCATATGTAATTTTAGTTCTGATATTTTAGAATAATGCTTAAGATACACTGAATAGTAAAAAACACTGAATAGTAAAAAACACATGGTTAGCCATGTCCAAATATTTGATTGGTCCTGTACCACTAAATTGCTGATCATGAACAGCAAATCTTTAAATATGATCATGAGCTAAGCTCCATCTATACACATCAATATTTTCTGAAAATATCCTACCATCCAGAGGAAAACACTATTTTGAGTTACTGATACTAAAGCATTTTGAAAACACCCTTCAAAGTCACATATGTGAAATATGACTTGTAAGATTGTGCTTTTCAACCTTGGCAGGCCTTTTCTGGTTGTGTTCAGGGTGCTAGGAATAAAGGCCCAGTTCCACAATACTGATAACTATAACAACTATAAATAAAATTGGTCCCCTGCAGTTTGTGGTCACACCAGACCGATAACGATACCTATAAACCCAGGCCTGGGCTATCGGCATTGGTGAGATTGCTTCTGGAATGATGTTTCCAGGCCTGGACCTGATCCGATAAAACATCTAACCAATCGGATAATTGTTTGCATGTGACATTGTCTAAGCACGTGCTATTTTTCCAAGGCATCTTTGTCAGGGCTGGAAATTGACGGACGCCCGTACGCTAATGTCATCAAAATTTTGCCTCGGGCGTCGGAAAACACAAAGCACAAGCCCTGATGGCTTGTAACTGCAAGTGTCATAAAATCACTCAATCACTGAAAATCGGCTTACTGTGTATGTATAGCCAGGGCGGCACCATTTTTGTTGTTTCTCGTGAGAAGCGAGTGAGACGCGTGATTTGGAGTGATATAGTACATGTACAGTCAGTAAACACTCACCAAACAGATATGTACAAAGCAGTAACCTATAGCAAGCATGCTATAGAGGGCAAATTAAAACCTAAAAGTTGCATTAAGAAAGGATCATAAAATTACTAAATGTGCAATAACTTAAAAATGTAGACATCAAATCTTACCACTTACTAAATCTAAATCACTATTAAATACATTGCAACTGTGTGAATAGTTACACCACAGTATCTGAACTACGACTACCAATTAAACAAAAACTCAAGATTTCAAATAAGATCAATCAATTTTTTTAATTTTTTAAAAATTTGTTAAAAATTAAACTCAATGTGTCAGGCTAGTGAATTCAGAGCTGGGCTAGTAACTTTGCAAAGTTGCAAGCCCCACTGGCTTGTTGGCAAAAAAGTAAATTTTTGTTTGTACATCCTCATTGAATCATGAAGGCACGGATTCATGGAAAATTTACAGACATGCATGCGATCTCATTCATGGATATATGATTTTCTGTGAAATATAGTAAATTAATAAATATAAAAACGCACAAGATTTTTTTAATTACGAACTTCACCAGTCCAAACATTTTAGACTTAATTTAATTCATGATGCATCATCCGTATGAAATCCATAACCAATACACCGAAACGTCAGTGACCAATCCATAAATTAGCATCCGTATTAAAATCTGTAACCACTCCGTATTTTGTGCCCTTTATTACATTTCCATAGTCCGTGACCTATCCGTATTGCATCAACCAACAGAGTACTGCATGTGCATGGGTTATTTTTGAAGTCCAAGCTGTACAGTACGACCCAGAACAATGTACTACTACTTGGAAAAAACTTCCATGACTATTCCCAAGTTGCATGCAATTATTTACCTGAGTGGCAAGACCAACTGATAGTCAGGATTATAGCTGCAGTGTGACTGCTCCAGACTAGAACTAAATTCAGGCAGAGGTATAGTCAGAATTGCTATATGTAGATATAGTTATTAGTGTTGTGGGACCAGGTCCTAACAAGACCTAAATCTTACCTCCTCTATCTTAGGAACTAAAACAGCATTATTGCAACAATGCCTACTGACCAAATAGTTAAGGTGACCCCATGTTTAAATATTTAGTACATATCTTAAAAGATGTATTTATATTTTATTCAAAAGTTTAATTTTTTTTTTTTACACAAATGAGGACACAGAGAACTAAACGGACCTCAAAGTTCATGGAGATAGGTGGACGAGCCCACTTCTTTTTGTCATTGGTGGGCAGCAGCTCAATCTCAGCACTGATCTGGGACTCTTTCATACCAGCCATCCTTTTGATCCTACACACACACACACACACACACACACACACACCAAACTGAAGGAATTTACAGAAACAAAAAGGCTTGTTTAATTGGTGTGAGCAGTCATTAAGGAGGCTGCAGGTGCAACTCACTTCCACACGATGGCATTTTCACTGGCCTTGTACTTGGCTTTTCCCTTCATGCAGATCACCTGCACACCACTGGTGTTGAGCGGGGTGGGAATGCGCACCTAAGAACACGTACAACATACAAGCATATGCTTATGAAAATAAATGACTATACATCACACAATTACATAAAGCATTTTTATACATAGCAAGTCGGCACAAGGCTAAGCTTCCCTTGATTGTTAGAAATAACCTTTGTTGCTCTAGTGCAAATTAACATGAACTACATTCATGTGATCAGATTGTGTATATTCAGAGACTTTATACCTTATGCATTTTATAATACTATTCAGAGGTTAGGAGTTGAGAAAACAGCCCTCCCTTACCTCAATCTTCTGGGCCAGCAGTGACGGTTTGAAGTTGGACTTGATGACCACCTTCACCTCCAGCTTGGTGCGTCCCACCTCTCTTACCAGAGGAATGACACGGAACGGTAGGATGATGTCCTTAGTGGTGCGATACCTACAGCACCCACACACATGGATGCAGAGAACCACTCAGAAAAGTGCACACAATGATGTGGTGTGTGTATAAATAGAAACAAACCTCATACAGACCTCATGAGCTCGTACTCTCCATCCGGTGGGATAAAGCTGATGCTGCGTTCCGAGTCAAACTTGCTGAGTCGCACACACTGGTGGAAGGTGCAGTCATCGATGGCTATAGACTGCTTCCCACTACTAGAGGACATACACAGGAGTCGCACACTGAATAGCAGACATCAAGCGGTACGTCTGTGTATTGGGAGAACACTGAGAAAATTCAAATGCTCCTTCAGGCTCCATTACAGGCGAGACTAATAAGTGGTGACCTACTTATATAAAATAAGCACACAGCAAAGTGTGGGATATTAGATATCCATGCAAGTACACAGAGTTTAGACAGGGTAAAACTTGGGGTGGCTTGTGTTTCAAAGAACAAAAACATGAATCCAAGAGAAAGAACAACATTCTCAAAAAAATAAAGTACTACTTTGTTTTCTGTACAAGAGTTGTTTTTAGTAGTAACCCAAAATATCCCCCCCACCGTTTGTAACAATATGTAGCCAAAAGTGGCTCACATCTCACCATAACGTTATTATGCAGCATAATAACGTTAAATAACTTTTCAGTGTGGGCATGAATGGGAAAAACAGACTCAAAGCCTCAACCCCCACCCCAAACTACCATATCCATAATACAGTGCACCTACACATCAACACTTTACTCTCCAAAACCAGCATAAATCTGCTGAGCTCCTATGCAAAATGTGTAATAACTGGCAAGTCTGGTAATCAAAATTAATTGGTAAATGAACATCACTGGATATCATGGCACTGTAATGCGTTATACTGCACAAGCCACGACTCAGCCCTTAGGACTAAACTGTGGGTTTTTATTTTTATTTTTTAAATGCATCGTTTTTCATTCCAAGGTCAAGCAGAACTAATTAAAAATCCATTTAATTAATTTACAGCAATCTAGTTTAGTGTCTCACCTCTTGCCTGCATCATCAGTAGTGCCCCCTTTACCCTGCTTGTCAATGACAATCTTGTCATTCATGCCAAACTTGCACTCGGGCATTCCACTCAGGTAGCTCTTCATAACCACACGGCCTGAGACATGCGCGCTCAGCACCTGACCTACACACACACACACCATGCACAGTGATCACCAAATGCACAACATACACCAGTTACTGACAGACACTGCCTTCTAGTAGCCTACATGCTAGTTCAGCAACAGAACTGAGTGTTACCTTGTGGTGACATGAGCAGGTTCACACTCTCCAGAACATCCAGGAAGAGCTCGTTGCGACGGTACTTGATGCCTTCACGTCTCCATCCGATCTGACCCGTCACCTGACTGGTGATTTGAGACTGCTCTTCTTTAGTCTGGAGGCAAATAAAGAGGGACATGAAGTCAAATCAACTGTGTGACTGAAAAAGATTTGGATAAAACATTTTTATAGTGTGGTTAATTATCAGAGAAAATCAGCACCATCACAGGTGTGCTTACATGATGCTGGAAGGCAGGTTGTCAGACCAAGTGATGGAACATAGCAGTAAAGAAAAATGAAATTAGTTTATTTGCAGTGACTCAACTGTCAGGGATAACAGCTTTTATAACAGACATCTACATCACAGGAAGAAAAACCTTCAAAGAAAATGTTGCTGGGACATTCCACCGAATGGGTGCCATTTGCTTGTTGCACCACTCCCAAATTAAACATCTTTTCAACACTGATAACACACATTTAACTATTCAAAATGTGTATTGGTCAACCTCAGGCTGTTACAAGGTTTGGAAGTCAAAGATGGTTGCATTTTTTTTTTCCAGTGCTGTTACCAAAACTCTGAAAGTAACAGGATTGAGTTTTTAGCCTAGGATTAGCTAATACATGGAATTAAACCACATGACATCACTAATAGCGTGACCACACTTAGCACATTCTAGTGATTTACCAAAAAT
Organism: Cathorops hypophthalmus; assembly: GCA_027576075.1. Classification (NCBI taxonomy): domain Eukaryota; kingdom Metazoa; phylum Chordata; class Actinopteri; order Siluriformes; family Ariidae; genus Cathorops; species Cathorops hypophthalmus. Next base: position 17,556,848 of record JAPEKO010000025.1, read on the forward strand.
CTGCATTTTTAAAATAAAATACCTAAGAAATAATTTAACAGGACAGTATGTTGACATTGACCTTACACAACCAAAACTGACCTGGACCATTTGTTTACTTCTTGTCTAATAACAATGAACTAATAAAAGTGCCATCTTGTTTCAAGCCAAAAATAGCCACTTATAACAACTAACCTGGCTCTTGATGCCTTGTTGAGTGATGAAGGTCTTCAGTGCGCCGGTCTCAGAGTTTTGTGGGTAACCAAAGTCCAGGATCTCTACAGTAGGGGCAATTAGACCACATTAATTCATTACAAGCACAAGACATTAAATCTAAATATATAAAACAAAGTTCTTCAGTGCTTTTCTGATATTTAAATGGTACTTGAGTACTCACACTATGTTCAGGAATGTATGACACCAAACTTATTACCGTAATATTTCCTCATCCCTTTCAATACTGTTATCCTCAGTTTTATTAATTTTTCCCCCTCATCACATGCTTGTGGCATGTTCATTTCTACCTATCTGTGCCCTCTGCAAAACAACTCAAGCTTGAATACGGCGCTACAGAAATGCATAAATATATAAACCGGCCAAACAGATATTTGCTGAATGGATACACATAGCACTGTCAGACACTAAAGATAAATTAAAGTGTTGGCAAACAATTATGATGCTGCTGACTAGGTGCAGCAAGATTTTTGGCATCATTTGTGCTTCCAGAGACTGACTGTCCCACTGGGATAGCAGCACAAAAAAGCTGCTTATTTTGGACAAATTTCAAGGAGCACTGGGCATAGGAAGTGTCCCGTTTCAGGAAGGCAACCCGTAATAACTCTGTATGCCAGAGAAGCATTCACAGCAGACAACACTGTCCGATATAATACCACAATAATTGTATCGTGGTATACACAATGTGTTAACCTTTAGTCAAGCAACAAGGTTAACATAAGGAAATCTCATCTCAGCCACTGTTGTTGCAGGATCCCAGGATGTGTGAAGATGTTGCTCCATCAGCGCAGTATTTTCTTTAGGTTTTGATTTTCTTATATGCAAGTTATAAAAATCAAAACCTAAAAAAACCACAGCACGACAGAAACTCCAGCTGCTTGTGGGAATAAGTGAAGTCCTGAAAGACTGGAATTATAAATAAATAAAGCAAAGAGAGACTCAACTACAACTCAACATCAAATAACTGGTTATATTACACAGTGAGATACGCAGGTGTGTTTTCATGCAAATTATTATTTTGGTTCCCTTATACCACGGTCAGAAAAATTTCTGTCATAGGAATTTCTTTTTTTTGGGGGGGGGGGTCCTTTCCATCACTCCTTAATGCATCATCTCTCCATCATTTGTATCACAAAGCCAGGTGTCATTTCTAAGAAAGTATAAGGGTGGGAGGGAAAAAGGCCAACACTTTTTTTTTTTACACATTTCCAAGCCAACCTTGGATCCTTCAAGACAAATGTGACATTAAAAGCATATGGGTGAGAAGGAGGGATGGGGTTTAAGAGGTGAAATCTGTGGGTGTAGCATTATTCTTGTTTTCAAAACAATTTACTACTGTATTTTTGAAACCCTCTCCATACATATATTCTTGTTCAAGATCAGTGTCCTCACGAGACTAATTCATGCTTGACCAACTGTTCCACTGTAGCAAAGCTTTTTAAACAAGAACATAATTAGGCACTGGTGAAAAAAAGTGTCATTTTACCATCCAGCAGCTCGTAGATCAACACAAAGTTGTTTTTGATGTTTTCCTCACTGATCTTGCCGAAGTAAGCGGTCATGACGTCGCACATCTTGTAGAGAAACTCAAACACCATGGCAGCGTTGACATTCTGCTTAGTGACAGCAGCCAGCCAGATGTTGGAGCGTTTGACGTGAAAGAAGCTGGTGCGTGCGATGTTGGTGACGGGCGAACGGACCTGCTGACGTGCATGAATCACGTTAACACGGAACGCATCCACCGCATTTCTCCTGCAAAAAAACGAACAGAAATCATAACATTGTAACGGAAGAATGAACCAAAATCAATTGGCAAATTTAGCACTCTTCTTTAAACCTGCAAGACGTGTTAAAGCGTTTTAGTACCTTCACATTAAAAAAAAAAAAACTAACTTATTTTTTAAACCTATTGCTATTATTGACAATTTACAGTCAGAGTCTGAGTCGCACCACTGAAGAAAGACAAAAAGGCAAAGCGCTGTTTTCTTTCATCACTGCATCTTTCTGAACTGCAGCCCAATCACAGAGCAATTACAAGCACAATCTGTCAGATTTCATCTTTTACTTAAAGCCATCTTTTAAACCCAGACAGCAGAGCCAATTATACTGTCTTGACTAGGCATTTATCATATGAAAAATGGACAATTTGCACACACTTGGTACAAAATATTGTGCTTGCTATACAGAATGACCTCATGACACCCAGGCTGTCCACATAAATGCACACAAGTTATTTCCAAGCTACGTTTTAGACCTGGTGACTTGTCCAGGGTGTACCCCACCTCTCGCCCATAGTCAGCTGGGATAAGCTCCAGCTTGCCTGCGACCCTGTACAGGATAAGCGGCTACAGATAACGGATTGATGTTCTAGACAAGACCTGGGCATTTCATGGTCCATGTGCCGCAACCGGCCCTTTAGTTCATTCTGATGGGCCCACGTAAAGTTAATTAGAAATTACAAAAACGCATTTTCTAATTTTACCTCATGCATGGACTGAATGTGCATTGCTTTTATTTTGAAGTTGTGTTCAACAAAAACGCAAT
>JAPEKO010000025.1:17903077-17917212 GCA_027576075.1 Cathorops hypophthalmus
CAACTTAATAAGGTGTGTAGTCTACCGGGCGGAGGCATCCCCATTGACGCCGTTGGCGTCGAGTTCTATCTAGTTTTTGTTTTAAAAAATATAAAAATAAAGCTGATTTTATTTTAAAACTTCAAAAACAGCATGAAAACATTATAACAGCATGGCACAGGGTTGTCACTTATTTATGCTGCCTTAAATACTTTGTTTTGAAATCAATAAAATAAGTCACAGTTCCACCTTACCTTAGTCTTGTACTAACCCTGTTTCCTCTGTCCTCCACAGGGCCTGTGATGCTGGACGAGTTTGTGGAATGGTATAAAGCCAGACTGACTTTATAGCACCACATGGTCATGTGTGTAAAGTTAAAGGGCAAAGAAATTTTAAGGGCAAAAGCACATCAATGGACACCATCCCTCCACCCTAAACAGTCCAGAGAGTCACTCGCATACCTTCTCATGAAAGCCATCATGCTTCTTGTGGGCCCATCACAACCCAGAGACTTGCAGTGTTAATTTAACTTGAAAAGGAAAATGTCTGAAATGGAGGGAACTACTTTGTGTTGCATCTTTCAAAGCACTTTCATTGCAAGTGTTGCTCAGCCTGGTGGAGGGAGGTCATCTGTTTATGTAATATTTTTGTTTATAGTGTTTTCAAAGGAAAATAAAGGAACTGTATGGAATTGCTGTTCTTTTTCTTGGTTATGTCTTTGAATTTTGTTGAATATATTTGTAGAATGGTCAAAAACCCAGCAGTATTCATTTAATTACTGACAATGCTGTTGAATTATTGATTCTGATGGGTCAGCGTTGATAAATTTTCCATAACAGCAGCTCTGAAAGTAGTGACAGTGGAATTTTAATAAATAGGCATGTAATGCTATATCGTATGCTGATAAATCACAATATAAAATTAACTATTCAAATTGATGAAATAAAAAATGAATTGTGATTTATGAGGCTGCTTAATCTTAGCTTTTAAGAAGCTTTTATTTTTGTCACATGTACACTCGAATACAGCGAAATTCCTCTGCATTTCAAGTCAAGTTTATTTGTATAGCGCTCTTAAAAGACATTCCCGCAACACAGCTTTACAGAAAATTAAAAGCTTTAAACATGAGCTATTTATCCCTTATTGGACCCATTTGAAGCAGTGAACGCACAAGTGAGCAATGAGCACATGCACATACCCAGAGCAGCTATACTACAGTGCCTGGGGAGCAGTTGGGAGTTAGGTGGCTTACTCAAGGGCACTTGAGCCATGATATAGGGGAAAGCGCTGCTCATTCATTCAACTCCACTCACATTTTTTTCTTGACAGTCCTGGAAATTGAACCAGTAACCTTTTGGGCCTGAGGTAACTTCGCTAACCTTCAGGCCATGGCTGTCCCATGGAACTTTCTTAGGTGTAATTGCATTGTTTAGACAACAGAGGGCCCAATACCGTGCAATAGTGGGAATACACATGACTTCACCATAGGAGGAAGTAACAGCTCTAATGTCACAACAATGCACAAAAAATGATCTAAAATGAGAAAGAGCTATTGTGGGATTGACTGTACAAATAGTTTCAACAAGAAATCAGTGCTCACTTTATATAGACTGCTGAAAACTAAAGAAATGAGAAGCAAATGGAGGTAGTACAAATGTTCATAAAGGTTTTAGAAAGGGCCTATTTGTTATTAACGTTTTCATTTTTTTAATAAGAGATTTCGATTTTTTTTGTAATTTTAATAGGATATATTTGACACCATCCTTTTTATAAATGTGGGTAACTATTGTTGGTTATTAAGAAAATGAAACAAGTATTTGTATGTAACACAATGAATAAATTGATAAATAGGAAAATAAATGTTGCATTTTTCATAAATTTTCATTTTTTTTCTCCAAGAATAGCATTGGAAAATCAAATCGTTAAACCTAATACTGTAAATTGAATCATTAATTAGGTGAATTGTTACATGCCAATAACATCTCATCCAAATGAATTTGCCTGGTGGGCATGCTGCCTGATAAAAACCTGATAATAATCAACTGATTAGAAAACATGTTTTATAACAAAGAAAAAAATTCATTGTTGAGATACAATGGAGTGTTCTGGAAGGAGACTTTTATTTGACATTTATGGAAGGAGTCTCCAGTGCCAGTGCTTTGTAATGGACAGTTTTCTGCCCCAGGAAAGTGATCAGGAAGAGAGGACTTTGTTCTTTCTAGTTTCTTGGTCACATGATAAACTGCATTTCATCTAGGCTATTAACTTCGAGAGAATAAAAGAGATGGTGGTGTGGGGACAGTTGTTTATAGCTGATGTAACAAGTGATAGCAGGAACTAGGATTTTATATGCAAGTTATAAAAGTATGACATAATTTGGTAATAAACTGAAATTTGTAATTGTTTGGTGAATTGCTGCAGTAGAAAACTAATACTGTAAGACACTTGACATGCTGTTATTGGAAAATGAGGCATTTGGTGGGAATTCCACTTTGCTTTATTTAGAGCTTCTTCATACCTTCCCATCACTGATAATTCCCCCCAGGTGTTTTATTCCTCACAAGATAGTGTCTTAAGTGAAACCTTTAGAGAGGAAATAGATTCTCTTGAGTCATTCAGGTTGCTGCATGATACAGTATATGTCTTTCTGCAGAAGTAAATCATATTACGTTCCAGACTGTCATCGATTGAAGCGGAACCTCATTTCATAATTCATAATTCTTTGATCATAGACCTGTTTTACAGATAATCAGACCAGATACACACACACATCATTCTGAACACACACTTTATTATAGTTTACCCACTAATTAATTAAGGGTGCTGACTGCAAAGTTGAATTATGGGCAAAATGTTCAATTTCTATTGCTGTTGGAGTTTTGAGATGTTGCCCTGCTGCACACACTGTGTATCCTATGTGTAAATGTTTTGCTGAGATGAAAAGTGTCCCACATTTTACAGTTTTGGAGATTGCCAAAGCAAGTGAGCAACAATATCGCGTGACCACCATTAGGCGTGTTTGACCTATTTTTAACCAAAACAAGTCGGCACGGGCAAAAAAAGCCAGCAGAAAAGAACAAAAGCCTGCCTAGTGAATGCAACTGCGAGATAGAGCAAGGTTAGATGATGTCATTTTTCTGGACAGATAACTAAATTATTCTAGCTAGTGTTTAGCTATCTTAGCCTTAGAATGCATGGGCTTGACTCCACGGTAGTGAGTATGGAGTTATACACCTAATGTTTTGATCTTGCAGAGAAAGAAAAGATAGCACAAAAGCAGTAATAGAGCAAATATATACTTGTCTTTTGTTTTACGGATCTATTCGTGAATGTCAACCACAAATTACATCCCTGCGACTCAAAACTTTCTGAGGTCAATGCAGAATCACAATGTTTTCCAAGAAGTAGGAAAATGAGCTTCAGCATATCAAAATGATCACATCTTGTCCGTGTGATATTGTTCTTGCGGGACAAAGAAAATGTCATGAACAATAAAAAAAAAATTCAACTGACTTTGCAGTCAGCGACTTTAAGAAAAATAAAAACAAGTGTTCCACCGAATTGCAAACTCCTTGTATTTAAAGACTTATTCATCCTTAGCTCTGAGATTCTGATTTTCAGAAGTAAGTTCTGTGCTAGAAGTAAGTGCACTTGTTTGGTTAAGCAGTTACTGGAAGACTGTACATTAGCATAAGCCTAGATTTGTCTGAGAGTTTATATTAGACAATTATAGAGTATGTTCTGTGCCACAAGTGCCTAATTAGTGATCTAGATTATCCATTTACAGTTAGATCTAGATTTTTCTCTCATTGAAATAAAATATCACAAAATTGTTTCTTAGAATCTCATCCACAGGTCTTATTTATTACTGAAAATGTCAAATTCTAGCATTTGAAACTTGAACTGTGTTCTTGAGGTTTACCAAATGACATGTTCAGGGTGTTCAAAAACACGCATTAGTGTTATCGACGTGTCAAAATATCACAAGTTCAGTGGCAGCATATTTACAGCCTCTTTAACGTGCACTTTTGGAACTTTTAAAATATTGTAACATTTTCTATTTCAGATATTAGACTGTATAATATTTAATATGGTAAATGGTTATGCAGGGGATATACTGTATGTCATATGAAAATTTTATATTGGTGCACGTCTACAGGTACACTGTATATTACACAAAAAATGTGATATTTTATTTCTAATTTCCTGATACATGCACAGGACTTTGTATATGTCCTTCAGATGACATCACTCAAAATATTTTCTGGAAATATCTCAACTTCAAACCACATCCAATTCCTCAGTAGTTACACAGATGTGCCAATGTGGTCTAGAACACTGTGTCTGACTGTAATCAAAAAAGATATTGGATGAAAGACTTTCATTGCTTGTTAACCATATTAACCTTCATTCCAGTGTTTCACTAAAACAATCACTGGACACCACTGTGTTTCTGCATATTTGTGATTGATGGAATATTGTACTTAGCTGAACGATATCTTAAAACATGGTAATATGAGTATGCATTAACGTTTCTTTTAAAATTGTCCAAATTTGGTGTTTAAATGTCTAAGTCATTCTGAGACCTTCATCAGGTTCAGCTGAGTCTCTGCTGGTGGAGAAATCTGGTGATTTCACCTCGTTCATAATGCTTTGGAGTCGAGTGAGTGACGTCACTCTCTGTCTGGGTGTAGGATTATCCTCAGGTTCTTTAATGTGACTGTATTGGTTTCCATCTTCATCATAGTTGTATAGTTTAATAACTCTACTGAGTCGTTTGGGCTGTTTGCTCATGATCGTCTCTGATCCCATTCCAGCATTCTGTTTCTCTCCTTCTTCGTCTTTTGCATGATCTAATTCATCACCAGCTTCTCCATTTGATGTGCTGTTTATGCCATTTTCAACATTGCTGCTTACTGAGTCACCTTCCACGTGAGCTCCATCTTTGTTCTCTTGGTTTGTCTTGATGTTAGAAGGAGCCTTGATGGACGCTGAGGACTCTGGCACAAAGTCAACAGTGTCTTCTTCTTCTTCTTCTTCTTCTTCTTCTTCTTCTTCTTCTTCTTCTTCAGAGTTTGGTTTTCTGTGGGAAAATACCGCCCTGAGTCTATGACTACTGACTCTCACTGTCTCTTGGTGGCTGCTTTTTTTAGGACACATCCTGGCCCTGGTTGTTTGTAGACACTTAATGATGTAGGGTTGGCTGAATGCACCAAGTATAAACGCACCTATAAAGGTGACCAACACTGATGATGAGACAGCTGCTGCGAAGTGAGCATCTGAATAATAGATGGTGGACATCTTGGCCTCTCTGGCTGTTCTTATCCTCGTTCTTGTCTTGTGTGTGTCTTCATTCAATACATTTACTCTATATGGAATGGCTGTTGTGCCTCTACTGTCCACAAGATGGCAACTGTAGAGTCCAGTGTGACTTAACGTAACCTTTAAGATCCTTAAATTCCCGTTAATTATCTCTATCGGGTCCTTAGCGCTAAACTTGTATCTTTCTCTAAGTGATCCAAATGGAGTCTGCCAAAACATTACCAATCCTACAGAATAGAAGAACAAGACACATTTAGAGCTTAGAAGTATATTTTAAACTTATTGTTAGCAGTAACTAAGACAGAATATGTAAATGGAGTGTTTACCTTTGCTAGTCTCATTCCTGCATTGTAGCTCTGTAGCATTTCCTACAATGACACTGACCGTGATTTTCGGCTTGATTTGGATTGTGCTCCATTTTTCCTCCAGAAACTCCAGACCTATTTTAGAGTTTGTCTCACTTAAATCATGGGTCATTGCAACAGCAGATCCATCATGTGTTTGAAGATAAAGTGTTCTCCAAAACAGAAGTAGCCTCATTAGTTGCCTCAGTTTCATTGTTTCAAATCTAGACAAAGATTCAACACAATCTTGTGAGTTATACACTGAACTGCCAGTTTATTAGATACACTTTTTACTGGCCATTGGCTAGTTCACTGGGATCATCTACTACTGTATATAGGTCACTTTGTGTAAGTACACTTTCTTAGATGGTCATTGCAAAACACTGATTTGATGTTTATTTAACTTTATCTATGTTATTTGCAAATACTTACAACCCCATTTCCAGAAAAGTTGGGATATTTTCCAAAATACAATCAAAACAAAAAACTGTGATTTGTTAATTTGTGTGAACCTTTATTTAACTGACAAAAATACAAAGAAAAGATTTTCAGTAGTTTTACTGACCAACTTTAATTGTATTTTGTAAATATAAATTAAGTGAGAATGTGATAAGAGCTGACACATTGTACAGCATCCAATGCAGTTATTAATTGTATACCTACAACGAGACTGGTAAAATGGCAACTCGTGCATTTGGCTGACACTTGATATTACACATAGGTGTCTCATGCAAAAGTCACAGGTCATTTACGGCCTCAGGCGTTACAATTTTTTTTAAAAAGAAATGTTTAAAAGTCAAACTTAATAAAACCTACTATTAGGGAAGTTTCAAAAATCAATTCATGATCTATAACTCTTTACCTTTCTCAAAATTTTGGTATAGGCCTACATCAGAGGGCGCTGCATGGTGGCTGCCTTGGAGTTTTAAGAGCTGTGTGATTTTGTTTGTTTTGGATGATTTTTACGTGTTTATAGTTTGAAACTGAAATCACTATTTATGTATGAAGCATCATAGAAGTCGGAAAGAATGTTGTGGATGGAGTTACTGCTTTTATTGACCATATTATCGGCAATTTCACTGAGCATCAAGGTGACGCAGAATGTAAACAACATCCAATATGGCCGCCAGCAACTGCTTGACCTACGCTTCTCAAACACGGTTCCATCAGAATCGTTAGACCTGGACCTCAGATGGTTTGATGAGGTATTAAGGGAAGCAGGTACGGCAACTAACAATGCATTTAAACGTCGTAGACGTGGAAAACGAGGTGGTATTCGTGCCAGGCTGAAGAAGAGAGGAGTCAGGACCCCCCTCCCTGCCATTGTCTTCGGAAATGTACGATCGCTACGGAACAAAACAGACGAGCTGGCTGCAAACTGCAGGTTCATCAGAAGCTACAGAGAGAGTGCTGTGATCTGTGTGACGGAATCTTGGCTTGAGGAAAAGGACGCTGATGGGACAGTCATGATCGACAACTTCACAATCTGCAGGTCAGACAGGAGAAACACAAGTAAACAATGTGGAGGAGGAGTAGCGGCCTACGTGAACGATAAATGGAGCAACCAGGTTCAGATCAAAGAGACACTGTGCAATGACAATATTGAATATATGACACTGGCATGTAGACCCTACTATCTACCTAGAGAATACAATAATGTACATATTGTGACTGTTTATATACCTCCATCAGCTGACATGTCTTTAGCAAGTGAGTTGTTAACAAGCTGTGTAAATAAGCTGGACAATTCTAGTCCCGAAAGTGTAAAAATAATACTAGGTGATTTCAATGGTTGCAATATTCATGAATCAATTCCAAACTACCATCAGTATGTTAATTGCTCAACCAGACAGGATAAAACACTAGATCTCATGTTTTGTAATATAAGGGATGCATATAGAGTTATAAAAATGAGTCCGCTTGGTAATTCTGACCACTCTATGTTATGGTGTGCACCAGTATATAGGCAGAAATTAAAAAGAGAAAAACCTCGTAGAGTGTTGGTAAAATCCTGGAACGATGATTGCACTCAGGAATTACAGAGTTGCTTTGAATGTACAGACTGGTCAGTATTGTATGACACCAACTGTGATATTGAGACAAATGTAGATGTGGTTACTTCTTATATACACTTTTGTACAAACATGACTGTTCCCACTAGATATGTCACCATTTTCCCAAACAACAAACCCTGGGTGACCAAAGAGGTTAAAGCATTGCTAAATGAAAAAAAGAGAGCTCTGTCTAGTAATGATCGTATAAAATTAAAAGTGATTCAAAAAGACCTTAACAATAAGATCTCAAATGCAAAGAAAGTGTATCGTCTCAAAGTTGAAAATATGTTTAGGTCAAATAGCCCAAAGGAAGCATGGAACGGTCTAAAGTTGATGTGTGGTTACCAAACAAAAATTGCAAATGTTGATCCTGGTGATAATGTCAAATATGTGAATGAGTTAAACATGTTTTATAATAGGTTTGACGGGCACAATTTTAGTAAAGAATGTGATGATGTGTTAACGGAAATCAGGGATAGAAATGACACTCAAATTGTGATTAGCCTTAATGACGTGTCCAAGTCAATAAAGAGAATTAAGGTTGGTAAATCATCAGGTCCAGATGGAATATGTGCTAGAGTATTAAAATCATGTGCTGACCAACTAGCTTTACCATTACATGCAATATTCCAGGATTCTCTTACATTAAGCAAGGTCCCAGATAGCTGGAAACTATCAGAAATAATCCCTGTGCCCAAGATCAGATTTCCTAGTGTACTGAATGACATGAGACCAGTGTCTCTCACATCATTAATAATGAAATGCTTGGAGCACATTGTTAAGAAATACTTGTGTACAGATGTAAACAATCTAAGGGACCCCATGCAGTTTGCATACTGTAAGGGAAGGAGTGTCCAAGATGCATCCTTGACTGTCATGCACCATGTTACTCAGCATTTAGAGAAAGCTAACTCTTCTGTGCGTATGTTATATGTGGATTTCAGTAGTGCTTTCAATACCATCAAAACTCATATATTACTTAAGAAATTATCTGACATGAATGTTAACAAACACTTAATATCATGGATTTACAGCTACTTATGTCAAAGGTCACAATATGTTAAATTCAAGAACACAAAATCAACTGTTATTTATACAAATACAGGTGCTCCTCAAGGATGTGTGTTGTCTCCCCTTCTTTTCTCATTGTATACTAATGACTGTAATAGTATTCATGAAAGCTGTTCAATAGTTAAGTATGCGGATGATACTGTAATAATAGGAAAGATCATAAATGATGACATGTGTCAATATCTAAGTCAAATCCGTGAATTTGTTACCTGGTGTGATGGAAATTTCTTAAATTTAAATGTTAAAAAAACCAAAGAAATGTTGATTGACTTTAGGAAAAAGCAATCCCCTGTACCAGCACTGGAAATTAAGTCAGAAACTGTAGAAAGGGTCAATGAATACAAATATCTGGGTATGATAATAGATGATAAACTGTCTGGCAGTGCAAATACGAAACTTGTGTTCAAAAAGTGTAATCAAAGGATTCACCATCTCAGAATCCTGAGAAACATCAATGTTGACAAAAGAATTCTATCGCTGTTCTACAAATCCATCATTGAACCGGTTCTCTGCTTCTCACTCACTGTATGGCATGGTAGTTTAACGGGTAAAGATAAGGCTAAACTGGAAAAAATTGTCAGAAATTGCAAGAAACTTGGTGCTGATGTTTGTTCTGTTAATTCTTTGTATGAAAAGCATGTCATGACTGTTGTAAACAAAATTATTCCTGATGTTACTCACCCTTTACACTCTAACTATTCGTTTCTGCGATCAGGAAGGAGACTTGCAATTCCTGCTCTACGCACAAATAGGTTCAAAAATACCTTTGTTCCTAAAAGTATTAAACTGTTTAATTATGTAAATAGCAAGTCAAAGTAAATGTCTGTGATCTAAACCCGGTGATAAATGCATTCCGTCCAATAATGTTGATGCGACAAAAACCTAGTGTGTGCTGTGATATATATTACTGATGTGTGTTATATGTTCCGTCCAATAATGTCGATGTGAAAACAACCTAGTGTGTGCTTTGAAAGATATTACTTATGTGTGCTATATGTTACTTATGTGTGCTATGGGATAGTCCCACTCCATCTGCTATATATGCTTCGGATACATTGTCTTGTGATACTCGGTTTACATTATTCCTATTTTATTCTATTCTAATGTTGTTTATATTCTTGTAACTGTGATTATTATACTAATATGTATGAATGTGTATTATTGCGTGAATGTTGCTCACTCCACAAAGAGTTTCCTTTTATGTATAACATACTGGGATTAATAAAGTATTATCTTATCTTATCTTATCTTATTGATTAGATTTCATTGCTTATGCAGGAGTGTGTGGCATTTTCCGAGATTGTGATGGTGATCTGTAGTTGCGCTTTCCACCAGGTTCTCGTATGCTGTGGTGGTGGTGTGTGACGCCGAGGACAGCATGTACATCTGTCCCGTCCTCAGACCCAGCATGACTGGCATGGCTTTGCTCATCTATTAATCATTGAGAGCGCCTTCTTATTCCGTTGCCATAGTTTCAGGGCCTGAGACGGCGCCGGGGCTGGAGGGGAGATGGTAGGGGCCAGCAATTCCAAACAGCCTCTCAAGGGGAGAGTATGCTTAAAGGGGCCACTATGGCCTGTGCTGGCACTAAGCAGAGGTTTATTGTGCATGCATGCCACAGATGGGCCGAATGAAATATTGGGGATGTGACAGTGAAGACACAGAAAGGGTGCGCATTTTTTCAATCACACTAAGGCCCATTGGATGCAATAGGGCCCAAAGGTGTTGGTATGTGCAAATGAAATGGCACTCCAGAAATCAGATAGGCAACTGATGATACCATTGGTTGAGCTGATAGATGCATCTTGAGAAGCTCCATTTCAGAGTGTGACACAAATGCACGGCATTCACTGGTAAGATTGGCTCATTGTTTGAGATATTTTAGTTAAGTAGATTATTCTGTGGCAGCGAGAAAATGAAAATACTCCAATGGAGCTGCTAGGCTTTTTTAAATCTCACTGACGAGGCTTATATTGCTCTTTTTGAATACACAGTGTTCTCAGTTCAGCACTTCTCAGAGATGTGCTGAACTGAGCCTCCTGATTAGACACGAGAGCCTGAAGTGAAAATGGTAAATGATTAAAGCTATACAGTGCAACATCTGGAGCTGAGCATACACCATTTTTCACTGGATAAGGTTGTCATAGATGGTTTATACGCTGTGTGATGCACGCTTTTCATCCAAATATCTGTTATACGCTACATCAGTTTATGATTCTCAAATTCAAAAGCAAATTCAATAGCTAATTATGGCATAAATGAATTAGTTGTAATCTCAGGGTGTTCTTGCCTTGTTTTAATGTTCATGCCACCACTGTAACTTCTCATCATGTTGCTTTTCTAGCAAGTATTTTAGGGCACAGAACAAGCAAAGACAGAGGCACTGTAATCATGAGTCTTTCTCCTGTGCCTTTCATGTGGCTCTAGTTCTGAATAAAGAACCTGTCATTGTCAGGAACATTGGGCTGCAGTCCAAACCAGCATGATTTCCACTCCGCTTCTCATATCTATGACCTTTCTTGGATGGGCCACCCATAGCAGTTACAAAATAAGGGCTGTGGTGTTTTTTCCTTGGGCTGTTGGAGATTTCCTGGTGGTTTTGAAGTTCTACAGTTGTGTTACATCATCCTCTGCCTTCAGCAGGTGATGTTGGAAAGAACAATGTGGCTCTTGGAGGATTGTCAGGGTTTTTTTTTTTAAGAGATTGCATCACATTGAAGGGCATCTACTGTAACTGTTCAAGCAGACTTGGTGACCAGATTTAATAGCTATCTTTGCATATCATTCTTCTCAACTTTTAGCAAACTTACACTAGTTCCCACTAAGATGTTTACCTTAAATGAATTGCTTTTGTCAGAGGGATTACTGTATGTAAATTACATTACCAATAGCTTTCAGAATTACTAGATTTTGGGTGTTTGCTCTAAATTTTTACTCTTAAGGTATTCCAGATTGTCTTGGAGCTGGCTAACCGAGTGCATACTAAAATCTGCCCTGGGGAGGTTTTAGCTTTCTGAGCCTCGGCAGAGAAAGTTTAACAATAAAGGTCCTTTGTGTACATTTATTACATATCTAATGAACAAATTGCAGCCATGTGGCGTCGTGTGCCTGGTAACATAAGCGTGACCACAAGGCCTCCAGTGTTCAGCCCCTGCCCGTCCATCAGCCCAGCGTTGAGAAACGGGACAGGCACACTTATCATCACTCTCAGAGGACCTGCTCAACAACCCCAACATTGTTTCCTTCCTCTGCCACAACAGGAACCGCACGTGAAAAATTAGGAGTACGTAGATCTAAAACAAGCTGAGCTTTGTTGAACATTTTCATGTTTATTTTTCTATTACTTTTATAATCTTGGGGGTCTATCCTGTATCTAGAGATCACTGGATAAACACTACTTACGATGAATGACAGCCAGAACAAATATACGTAGTTTTTCTTTCAAACGTACCAAAGGAAAAAATGGTTGAAGTCTAATTGGATTTGCTGGGCACAGTGTATGGAAATAATTTGTCACCACTACTGAATTAAACATCGAGCAGTGTTATTTGGATAGCTGGTGGCTTGTTTGTTTTGTGTAAATTAATCTGGTATTTAGAGGATTCTGCTTGCTTCATGCCATTCATAAAACTTAGACTTTTTGGCCAAGTAGATAATTCACAACATCTTTTCAGTGGCATTGCTGATAGGAGAAGCAAAAAACAGCTAACTTGTCTTAAGTTTCTTGAGGCTTGTTTCGACTGCAGGATAGCATACATCAGCTTATGCAAGGTAACTGGATAGAGAGGAATGAAATGTTATCCAGATGCATTGCTCCTGTGTAACAACTGACCTATATAAGAGGGCATGAGAGATCCAGGTGTATTATTGCCAGAGCATTTCCTCCTTGTCTCACTTTGATCTTTATCCCTTGGGGCCGAATGGATTTTTAGTCCTCCCCCGTATGGAGGTGCACTTGTCCAGGACTTGTTTTTATGTTCAAATGACCAAGAGCATATCTAAAACAAACACCATATCCTGTGCTCAAGCTTGTAAGATGGCTCATTTGGGTCGAATGTTGGCGCCATGGGGCGGCTTCATCTTCTTAACATTATCCACAGTCTTTGCCAAGTTAGTTGCAAATTGTGAAAGAAAGGTTATTTAGTGTGTCAAAGGCATACGTTTTGGTGAGTAACATCAATATTGGAGAAAGCCTTAGAATGTTTCTGTATTATATGACGCTTCTTTGATTGGTACAACAGCTACTTTAACTTGTCAGCTTGCCACATGTCAGATTTTCAATACAATGCTTGTTTTGACCATCAAACAAATTTGTCAAAAGCACATGCATAAATGCAAGCTCTATTATGTGCCTTCATTCCAATCAGGAGGAAGAAGCGCAGTAGCCCATTAGAGTGAATTGATGCCACACCAGGAGAGATTTTATTGCTAGTTTGACAGTGCAGTGTGAGTGAAATTAGGCATGAAGCTCCACTACTTTATTACTCATGTCTGATCTCTCAGGCTTCCTCGACGCTTGTAGCCACGTCTTTACCTACATAACGACCACGGCTCTTCATTAATGGGTTGTATTTTCCCCACAGTTTGTAATACACCATCCTATTAGTAGGCTGTTACCCTGTGCACCTTCTCTGTCCTCATTCTTTTTGGCTGCATGAGCTGAAGCCGAAGGAGACTCTGTGGCTTGGCAGTATTGATCTCCTGCAGCTGACTATGAAGGGATTTTTTTATAGCCATTGGTGATGGCTGTTTATTCACACAGATGCATTGTATTACATGTTGGAGGTTATTGAGTGCGAAGTGAGATTCAAATCAATGAAACCATTAATACTTTGTTTGTCCTGTTTTGTTCCCATTTAATAGTTCATTTCTCACTTGATATACACTGAAATAACCAGAAAGGTTATTTTGGAAAATGGCCACCATAAGCAAGCAGAGTGCATTTACTCTAAATCTTTAAAACAGGGGTCGTCAGCTGGAGCAGACTCAATAAAAGTATAAAAAAACAAACGTTATTCAGCAATTCTGGGTTTCAAACCATGAACTATAGTAGCTTCGGTAACAAATTCTCTGTTGCAGCAAATCGTGCATTTTTTATGAAAATTATTTCTCTGAACAAAGCTCATCGGACAAGAAACTAACTACAGGGTTAGAGACATAAACTCAGGAAGGGGAGAGTTTAGACATTCTTAAATTTTTCATGATGTTTACTCTCTGTGGTCTGATTGGCCAATGAAGTACGTGCATCAAATTCAAAAGACATGTCTGTTGAGGCGTGGGTTTCCTCCGGGTGCTCCGGTTTCCCCCACAGTCCAAAGCCATGCAGGTTAGGTTAACTGGTGACTCTAAATTGACCGTAGGTGTG
>JAPEKO010000025.1:17951028-17963762 GCA_027576075.1 Cathorops hypophthalmus
CTGGGATAGGCTCCAGCTTGCCTGCAACCCTGTAGAACAGGATAAAGCGGCTAGAGATAATGAGATGAGATGAGATCCATGATGCATTTGTATGAAAAATGCGAGTTTTTCAACACGAGAAGATAAACTTCAAGCCAATGTGTGAATTTTTTTTTTAAAAATTTAAAAAATTTTTTTTCGATAGACAGATTAACACACAAGAAGTACCCAAATTTATCAAAACAGTTCATTGAGTTCCTCGTGAGTGATATGTACCGTATGGAGATTTGTCACAGGTTCTCCATGTCCTGGATGTAGCTCGTATGAAAACTACAAGCGGTGTAGTTCTCCATGTCCTGGATGTAGCTCGTATGAAAACTACAAGCGGTGTATTTCCCAGTAAAACACTCATTTCCATATATATCTTAATTGTAGACATGGACATTTTCAAGAGTGTAAATACTCTTGATTTTGGCGTCTGTGCAGGGGTAGACAGCAACGAATTACATTTACTTGAGTACTGTCCTTGAGTACACTTTTTTGAGTATCTGTACTTTACTTGAGTATTTTTATTTTTTATTTTTGGAAACTTATAACTTTAACTTCATTACATTTGAAAGACAAATATCATACTTTTTACTCCAATACATTTCTATCAAGGTCCTCATTAGCAGCTTTGAAAATGGATGTTTTTTTCTTTTCTTTTCTAAAACATGATTGTTTTTCCGCAGGCGACACTGAGACAGCCCATCAGTAATCACTAGGGTCACATCATGTCCATAGACTGGATAAAATCAAGTTCACTGATTTCCCAGTAGCATTATTTGAACGCGATCAGTTGATGGAAAGAGGTGGTTCTTCTGGGGAATGCATGCACTCATGGCCCATGAACCCATGTTTCACTTTTCTGAAAGGATTAAAGAGTTGTTTCATTTTAAATGTTTGCTTTGTTTGCCTAAAACAAACCACATTACGGCCTCCAAAAACTCGCCGTACAACCTGCAGAAGCATATTGAGGTGTGTTAACGTTTTATTCCAAGAGAAAGCTTGTAGTGAAGTTGTCTTTGCTTTTAGAGCTCGCGATAATGTTGCAATAGCTATGCAGTCTGGTTCGTCAAATGACTTTCTATGGATTTGTCCGTCAAGTTGCCGTAGCCTTGTCCACAACTAACGTTAACACACAGCTAGTTAACTTGGACACAGTTAGTTAGCATGTAAACACGGAGTTTCGCTAACATGAATAATGTTAACTTATCTGAACTCCTTTCAGAAATGTTTTACCATGATCTTGCCAAATAAACAGAATGTGGAAATCTTTCTTTTCTAGTAACATTAGATACCCAATATGATTTTGAGGTTGAAAGAGTTTGCTAGCATGTCAGGTGGAGTTTCACTAACTAGCTAGCTTAACATTAAACTACCATAATGGCACAGCACACGTTCATTTTGTGAATCCAGTAGGTTGCTTCAGAGGCATTAGGTTTTGTAAGCATTGTGGCAATAAAGCAACAATGCACTGACAGAAAATGTACTTTTAATGCTTAAGTATTTTGAAAAGCAAGTACTTTAACTTAAGTAAAAATTTGACTGGACAACTTTCATGTGTATCGGAGTAACATTTTGACCAGTGGGATCTGTACTTTGACTTAAGTAATGAAGTTGGGTACTTGGTCCACCTCTGCCTCTGTCTCACCTCATATTTATGCCCCAGTGAAACAGGATGTCATGGTTAACCACCTAAAAGTTGCTAAATTATATATACAGTACCAGTCAAACATTTGGGCACCGCTTCTAATTTAATGTTTTTTAATTAATTAAAAGGCACTTTATATCTTAAAGTAATGATGGATGTCGTTTCTCTTTGCTTAGTTGAGCAGTTCTTGATATAATATGGATTACTACAGTTGTGGAATAAGGCTATTTACTGCATTTTTATTATTTACTATTTACTGTTTGATCTCAAATACATTAAGAAGGTAAGAAATTGCACTAATTAACTTCTGGCATGAAAAACCTGTTAATTAAAAAGCATTCCAGGTAACTCCATCATGAAGCTGGTTAAGATAATGCCAATAGTGTGCAAAGCATCATCAAGGTAAACGCTGGCTACTTTGAAGAATCTAAAATATGAAACATTTTTTAAACACTTTTTTTGTTTACTACAGAATTCCATATCTGTTCCATATGTTATTTCATAGTTGTGCTGTCTTCAGTATTGTTCTACAATGTAAAAAATAGTCAAAACACAGAAAAAAAGCCTATGAATGAGTAGTGGTGTCCAAACTTTTGACTGGTACTGTAATATTAAAAGTAATAAGACAGTTCATTACCAAAAGAACACCATACCCATGGTGAAGCATGGTAGTGGCAGGATCATGCTAAAGGGCTGCTTCTCTTCAGCTAGAATTGGGGTTCCAATCAAGATAGAGGGAATCATGGATAGCTCCAAATATTAAAATAATTTATTCTGGCACAAAACCTGCAGGGCTCTATTAAACAGCTGAAGATGAAGGAAAATTTAAGCAAATCAACAACCCAAAGCACAAATCCAAGTCAGCAAAGGAATGGCTTCAGAAGGAGATCAACGCTTTCGGCATGGCTCAGCCAGAGCCCAGATCTAAATCCTACTGAAAGCCTGTAGAATGATTTTGAGAGGCCCGATCCCTTTGCAATTTGATAGACCAAAAAAGATTTTAAAAAGTTGGGATGAGGCATGTTTACCACCATGTTGCATCAGGTCTACTTAAGGACATTTTTGCAAGGAAGAGTGGAATCAAATTGGCAAATTAAGATATGCCAAGTTGGATGACTCTTACCTAAAAAGACGGAGGGCTATATTACAACCCTATTTCCAAAAATACTGGAACACTGTGTAAGATGTAAATAAACCAGAATGTGATGATTTGCAAATCATGAAACTCTGATATTTCATTGAAAATAGTACAAAGATAACATATCCAATGTTGAAATTGAGATATTTTATTCTTTTTTGAAAAATATATGCTCATTTTGAATTAATCCCAGCACCATGTTTCAAAAAAGTTGGCACAGGGGCATGTTTACCACCATGCTGCATCAGATCTACTTAAAACTCATAGGCAACAGTTTTAATTTTGTGCACATTTGAAACTTTATATGTTAAAATAACCTTCTGTAATTTTCTTCTGGTCCCAAGAAGTATTGTTAATAAATAATAATTAAAATAAGTTGGCGTGGATCGTATTTTCGTGACCACTCGGCGCGTGACGTCATTTAAGACAAACAAACCGCTTGAGTTGAGTCCACTTCCATTTACTTACATTGACGTTCAGCTTGAGTGCAGAAGTGCGTTCAGGAATTTCCAAAGAAAAACCAAGCCTTATTGTTGTGCAGTGAACTGTAACAACGGAACCGGTTAAGGAAGAAGTTTTAACCTTTTTCCGAGAGAGGAGAAGAGGCAGAGAGAGTGGATTGGCTTTTTCTGGAAGAGGAGAAGAGGCGGAATGAGTGGGTTGGCTTTTTCTGAAGAAGGAGAAGAGGCGGAGCAAGTGGGTTGGCTTTTTCCGAAAGTGGAGAAGAGACGGAATGAGTTGGTTGGCTTTTTCCAAAAAATGAGAAGAGGCAGAGCGAGAGGGTTGGCTTTTCCAAAAAAGGAGAAGAGGCGGAGCAAGTGGGTTGGCTTTTTCCGAAAGAGGAGATGAGGCAGAGAGAGTGGATTGTGTGCATGAAGCCAGAGGGTTGTTTTTTTTTCCGGAAAAGGAGAAGAGGCGGACAGAGTGGATTGTGTGCGTGAAGCCAGAGGGTTGACTTTTTCCGGAAGAGGAGAAGAAGCAGAGAGAGCGGATTGTGCGTATGAAGCCAGAGGGTTCTTTTTTTCTGGAAGAGGAGAAGAAGCGGAGAGAGTGGATTGTGCATGTGAAGCCAGAGGGTTGTTTTTTTCCGGAAGAGGAGACGAGGT
Source organism: Cathorops hypophthalmus (assembly GCA_027576075.1). Taxonomy (NCBI): domain Eukaryota; kingdom Metazoa; phylum Chordata; class Actinopteri; order Siluriformes; family Ariidae; genus Cathorops; species Cathorops hypophthalmus. The sequence goes on from JAPEKO010000025.1 coordinate 17,954,945, forward strand.
GGAGAGAGTGGATTGTGCGCGTGAAGCCAGAGGGTTGTTGTTTTCCGGAAGAGGAGACGAGGCGGAGAGAGTGGATTGTGTGCGTGAAGCCAGAGGGTTGTTTTTTTTGCGGAAGAGGAGACGAGGCGGAGAGAGTGGATTGTGTACGTAAAACAAAATCAAGCAGTCAAAGAAGAAATGGAGCAGCAACGCCCAAGCAAAAAGGAGAAGATTGAAGGGAAACATTTTTACTTTTGCTTGCAATTAACAAGTCAAGAATCCTGAGGGATCCTGTATAATCATTGTGGAAATGAGACAAAGGGATATTTCCTCGCTTAGAGTAGGCTATAAATAGTATAATGCCACGGATGGCAGGCTAATATGGCCTACCGGCGCACTGTCAAGTAATCGTTACCTATACCCACTAGGGAGGACGGTTTAATTATTCTTCAATAGGGCTCTTATTTAGTATTACAATGAAAGTAGGAATTTATCACTACCAGAATAAATCGTTTGGGAGCGAGTCTTATTGAGATCCGGGGTCACCATGATCCGAGTCGGCTGAGTCGCTGTCTGATTCCGAGGCCACACGGTCAAACCAGTGAGCAACATTCACCGATTGCTTCGCAACGGCCATAGGTTCATACATATACGGTTTCACCTCTTGATATTTAATTTGGAGAGTTCCTACTTCAAAATCGCTGTCGCTTTTGGACATTTTACACAACCTCTCATGACCAAAGTCCGTACACGTGTGCTCGGTTCGCAGGTAAACACAGAACTGCTCCCAGTCTGTTTTGGCTTAAATGATGTCATGACGACTGTCCCCTGGCGGTGAAAGTGCACATAAGTAAGATGTAAACAAACCTTCGGAAATTGGGCAAAACAGTATATTTTAACGGTTTTATTAAATTTTAGGGTGCAAATTAGACACTAGGAAAATTTAATTTGCTTTTTGGGTAGTTCTTCTAGACAAAGTTGATATTATACGTTTCACCTTCAACCATTGCCTGATGACCTTTAAGTACCCCTTGCTGCAGAACCAAATCATAGGAGACCGATGACTCTGTGTTTCTGGATGGGAAAGTGTATTTGTTTTGTATTGCAGAGCATCTCAGTTAGGGTTGGATCAGGTCCAGTTTCACCTTGACTTTTGGTTCTGTAGCGAGGACTATATTGAAATACTAGACAATTCCCTCCGGGGAAATTGCGAGATGGATGCAGCGTGCTTGGACGCCGTCCAAAGGAGGCTCAGCAAATATGGTGTCATCAGACCACTAGGGTGCATCACAATTAGTGGTCCCCTTCTTTGCCTGATGTAAAGCCGTGAAGAGATATGACCCCAAACACATTTTCGCTCATTGTGGTGCCCCCAAGTGGCCAAATTACACCATATTTTATAAGTGTCCTTCGGACGGTGACCTGAGTGATGTCCCCAAATCTGGTGTAGATAGGTCAGAGCGTTTCCAAGATATGAGCTGACTTGCTGACCGGAAGTTACGCCATCGAGTTTGAGTGGCTGCCACGGGCGAACGCTGCGACGTACAGGAGCGAAACCAGTAGCATTGTTAAGACATGGTTCGCAGATAATGTATGCCAAATTTTGTGACATTTGGTGAAGAGATGCAGGCAGGGTAACTGAAAATTCATTTTGGAGAAAATTGAAAATTGTGGAAAAATTTTTCTAGGTTCAAAATCGAGTTCCTGATTGATTTGGAGTCGGGTAGCGCCGACGGTACGAGAATTATGAAAATCGGACACACGGATCCAAAGAAACATGCATGAACGCATGTAAAAATGTGATCAGTTGGTGGCGCTACAGCGTGAGATGTACCAACATGAAACTTGATGAAGTCAATGAGGGTGCAGTCCCCTATCAGGGTGCAAAGTTTTATGACTTTACACCACATGGTGTAGGCCCCCCAAGGGAAAAAGCTTTGAAAATGAATGGGAAAGTAATTGTGGCGCCCCCAGTGGCCAAACGACACCATATTTGATGAGGGTCCTTTGGACGGCGTCCCAAGTCCTGTCACTAAAACTAGTGTGGAGAAGTCAAAGGGGTTCTGAGATTATGAGCTCACTTCCTGTCCGGTGGCACCACCATCGAATTGGATCACCTGCCACGGGTGAATGCTGCGACGTTCTGGAGCGAAACCAATGGCACTTCTAAGGTATGGTCTGGAGATCATGTGTACCAAGTTTCGTGATTATCGGTAAAAAAAAAATGCGGCCAGGGTCAGACAAAATTCAAAATGGCGGAAAATCTAATTGGCAGAAAAAAATGTAAAAACACTGACCAGAACTGCACAATACATCTTTTGTTGATCATTATCAATTTATTGACCTTTGCAACACTGGTGAAAATATTATTCAAGTGGCCAGGGGTATTCTTTAATGACTTGTATCAGATTACAGCTGTTATATGATATTGAGAAATCAGATACTTGGTCCAGTAATCAGGTTCTTGGCCCATGTGGTGTGTCTCTGTCTGTGCATGTGTGCAAACCTTTGGATAAAGAAACATAGAGCTTGTGTCCTGGTTTGGTTTAAAATAAGTCTGCTTGTAAAGCCAATTAAACTCCAAATTAAATATTTACTAATCAAGTGAGTCAGGAGGAACTCATGAGCAGCCTGTAACATGAAGTCAGTGTGCTTCCAGCCAACCAACATTTAATTCATCAAGGTATGTATTTAATATGTAAGGAATAAAATGAGAGAGGGCATACTCTTATTGTAAAATAATCAATGGTGAGGTGATGTGTGGATTTCTCTATAACCCCCCCCCCCAATGATGACCAATTACACTTTCTATCTGTTTGTAGTTATGCACATCTGACGTTGCGGAAGGTCTATGATGCAGTCAGTTCCTATTATTATTATTATTATTATTATATTAATGTAATAGTCATCTACAAATAAAATAAACAGTCGTCTTTTTTTTTTCTGTCTCTTGAATTTGTGAGTAAACTCATGTTTTGTTAATCTGTTCCTGTAGAGTGTCTGCCATACAATTGGTCCTCTTGAATAGACAGCTTATTAGAAGGAGCATGAGTATAAACCTGTGAATTTGAATTATACCTGGCACTGTGAGAGCGCTTAAACAACTAGAAAGTGAATCAAGGCATTATTACCAACCAGAATGAAGAATTTCAGAGAACTGGGGTCTAAATCAAATTAAACCAAAGAGCCAAACCTGATTTATTCACTATTCATCTCTTAGCATCCATTATTTTTGTTATAGTGAATATTTAATACTGGAATGTAATGGGAAGTGTACAGTGTACTAGGGACTGGTGTAAAGCATAACACACTACATATCCTCTAGTCTGTATTTCTGTACAATAAAGTCATGTTGGCTTGTTTCTCCCTCAGCTTCCAGCATGTTGATACTTGAGAGCTTACCATCAGATACAATCTGGATAAAATCCAGTTGAAGGCAGACCATTAGTCTGGCTCTGCTAAATCGATTGTACATTTCCCATTACATCCCAACGTTAAATATTAATGAAGCACACAGTTAAGAATGCAGATAAGCAGGACTGTTAGTAATGTCCATGCATTAGGCTGGTGGACTTTTCTTTGTTTATTAAAAATTGTTTTAATAGTTTTGAGGTTTGAATGGCGTTTGTATAGTGGGTGAGGCTTTATAATGTGACCGGTGACTGGGTGGAGGGAACAAATGGAGGTCCATAAAACAAGACAGGTTGGTTGAAGTGGAGAGGTTTTGTTTGTTAAAAGATATTACAACATGATGTACACGCCACAGGGTTTAACATTTTACTCTTCAGGTTTCCTGTTGTCAAAATTACATAGTTTTTTGGTCAGCAAAATATATTTTAAAAAAGATGGCATGTTTAGCTGTACATGGTAATGATGGAGCAAAAAAACTTTATTTCTGTAAGACCATGTTGCTAATGAAGAAATTGTGCATAGTATTAGAAATTAGCATTGAAGTTCTTCCTGTCTGTGGTTTATCAACTGTTGTGCCTCAGATCCACTAAAAAGAGCTAACCACAGTGCTTTTACCCGAGAGGGTGGATGAGAGCTACCAGCTTCCTGTGACATATCATATGACATGGTGTTTTTCTTTTTTTTAAATTATGACTATGGCAAACTAGCTATTAAATAGATTTTGGGTTTGAGCATGCCAAATAGTTTTTAATAGCACATTTTATTGGCTACCAGTCATTATCATGCAGTTTTTTCCCATTTTTGAGGACTGATTTTAGGCATTTGTGATTTGTGGAGATGGCAGATGATGAAGTCCTGAAGGTTTACTGCAATAGGAGGGGGGGAGAAAAAAAAAAGTGTAGATCTGGTTATATTTTTCTGGGTGGTATGACGCCATATCTGGCAGTGACGAATTTTCACGATAATTTGGTGAAAACAACCTGGCAACCAATCATGAAACTGTCAGATGCATGTATTTTATAGATCTTGTTTTTTTTTTGAAAAAATTCTTTTCGTGTGTAGTTCTGAAATTTAAGCCATTATATATTTGTCTTATGATGAACTTCCGGATGATGCCAAGAAACATTACCAGTCAAAGCTTGAAAGCTGTGGTATGGACTTTACTTTGGATTTAGGGTAAATAGGCTCTTTGCAGCTAGAGGTCGCATGCTTAGATACGACATAGCAACGCCATACTGGAGAGCAAGCTTTCAGGTAAACAAAACCCTTGACAAGGTCAAGAACAAAAGTTTTAGCACTTTATAGCGCTTAATATCTTTCCTTTTCTAGAATAATTTACCATGATAACACATTTATTACAGCGTCTTGATGGCTCATTGATCATTTTATGCAACTTTTTTTTTTTTAATTCACTAAGAAAAGTGATATTTTTAGACAAAACTGTTATGACAACAGCATGGTTTACTTGTATCTGTGTCAGTACTGTGCATGTGTTATCTCAACCGAGTGAGATTTAAACTTCATAAAAGTGAAGTCTGTTGATTTTGTATATTTTGCCAGTAAAAATCACATGGTTACAGAAACTTTCTGATTTAGATTTTTAGAATTAGAAGTCTTTATTTGTCTCACACACAGCTTATAAGGGGGAAAGAGCTAAGAGGAGGAGAGAAACTCCTCCTAACTTTGGTAAATTGTTCACTTTAAGAAGTCACTAAACCTTACAAAAACAACTATATACCTTGAAACCTTTTATTATGGAGATGCTTTGAGCTGTTAGAATTAATTTAAGTGTTTTTACAAGGTTTTTTTTGTGTACACACCTTGTAAATTCACCATGTTGTTTGGCTGCAAAGATCCAAAGGCTGTCTGTTAAGTCAGTGCCTTTGCAATAAATTTTTTTTTCCTGTAAAAATGAGCTTAAACTAAGCTTAGAAAACTAAGTTGACAATTCTTCTAGAAAAGGAAAGATATTAAGCACTATAAAGTGCTGAAATTTTTGTGCTTGACCTTGTCAAGGGTTTTGTTTACCTGAAAGCTTGCTCTCCAGTATGGCGTTGCTATGTGGTATCCAAGTATGTGACCTCTATCCGCAAAGAGCCTGTTGAATTTATACCAATTTAATTAGGTAACTTTTTAGTTTGGTTTTTAAAAGTTACATTTTTCAACATTTTAGATGCCAACATTATTTGTAACATTTATTATAAAAAAAAATTAGCACACCTCCTGCGGAAGTGAGTTCCACAAAGCACAGTTGTCTTTGTTGGTGTCCAATCTCTCATTCGAACAGCTATAATCCACTTCTGGCTTTCTTTACAAGAAAAACATGACAATTTGTTCATATTCTTGTTTGCACCAAGTTGTCTTGCAATGCGATTGTGCAACATTACTTCCAGTTATTCACTGACCATACAAATAAGATAAAATATAAATTTCCCCTATTACTAACATGTTATTTCAATCATTTCTAGTGGAACTGTCAGTGTTTTTACCTCTGCCAAGGAGGTTATGTTTTTGGTATCGTTTTGTTTGGTTGGTTTGTCTGTTAGCAACATTACGGAAAAAGTAATGAACGGATTGCTCTGAATTTTTTTTTTTTCCAGAGGTGTGACTGGGCACAAGTAACAATCCATGAAATTTTGTCAGTGATCTGGATCACCTCCTGGATCCTGTTTTTTTTTTTTTAAAGGATTGTTTCCCCATTTGAAATGAATGGGTGCGCGACGCAAAAAACAGATTTTTCCTTCTGTAGGCCAAACCGTAAGGTGTAAATTCATGAAACTTGTTACACTGATCGACTGATTTCATCAAGTTTCATGTTGGTACGTCTCATGCTGTAGCATCACCAATTGATCAGTCTTACATGCGTTCATGCACATAACTTTTGATCCGTATGTCCGATTTTCATAAGTCTGGTGCCATTGGAATCCTTGGAGCTAGACGATTCCAACGCACCATATGACATAATTATACACCTAATTAGATTTTCCGCCATTTTGAATTTTGTCCAGAGTGACGGTAGAATGACCCTGGCCGCATGTTTCGTCCGATCGTCATGAAACTTGGCACAGATGATCTCCAGTCCATGCCTAATGAATGAAATTCGTTTCACTCTCATACATCGAAGCGTTCGCCCGTGGCAGCCAATCAAATTCACTGGCGAAGCCACCAAACAGGAAGTGAGCTCATATCACGGAAATTGCTTTGACGTATCAAGACCATATTTAGTGGCATGACTTTGGACACCATCCAAACTACCCTCATCAAATATGGTGTCATTTGGCCACTAGGGGGCGTCACAATTAGCAAAAACATATTTTGGCTCATATCTCAGAAACGCTTTGACGTATCAAGACCATATTTGTTGAGATGACTTTCAGCACCAGTTCATGTACCCTCATCAAATTTGGTGTCATTTGGCCACTAGGGGGCGCCACAATGAGCAAAAACATGCTTTGGGTCATATCTCTTTACGGATTTAAAATTGCATCTAAATTTTCATGTTAGTGATGCTCTGGGATATCCCTGTAAATAACCTTGCCAGCCTGTCATATCCATATGAGAATCCACCTTGTCTTGGCCAAACTTTCGCGTGCTGACACAAAACTTGTTGTATGGGCATGCGGTCGCCTCCCTTGCCGAGTCACCATGGCGGCACACCTGAGCAAGCACACTTTCGCATTTTCTCCAGAAATGCATTCTAGTTATTATTATTACCTTTGCCAAGGAGATTATGTTTTCGGTAGCGTTGGTTGGATTGTTTGTTGGTTTGTCTGTTAGCAACATTACGGAAAAGTAATGAATGGATTGCTCTGAAATTTTTTTCCAGAGGGGTGACTGGGCACAAGTAACAAGCCATTAAATTTTGGCAGTGATCCAGATCACCTTCTGGATCCCGGATTTTTTAAAAGGATTCTTGGCAGAAGTCTGCGCTCTCCGAGTGCTTCTCTAGTTAGGTGTGGAACGTACTCTGCATTGTTCAATATATAGTATTGTTTTTTTTTGTTTTGGTGTGCAAGTGACAGCACAGCGCTGACGTTGCACAGTGCGGCAGAGTGGCATGTATCCACGCTTTGGGGAAAGCCCTGCTTTGTGTTTGATATTGTATTTGTGTTGAAGTACCATCTTCTAGAGTTGCTCACTATGACCCCATTGTCAATGGAGAAGCTGTCAGTGGGTAGTCCAGCGATGTTCCAGGCTCTGATCTTAATAGGGTCACCAAGGGTTTTACTCAGTGAGAAGTCATCTGAGGATGGGATCTTCTTTTTCTGCATATAACCATATATATCACTGCAGATATTTCATAGCATGGCTTAATAAACTGAATTGAACTGTACATTCAAGCAACTTTTAGAGCCAGTAGTATCTGACTGGATAATAATGCAAATCACCTGCTTTTGTTCCAAGTCATGCTAGGAACATACAATGTAAAATGGGATAACTAAATTAAACAATATTGGACAGATATTTCAGTGACTTTTCTGACCTCATGCTCCTAGTTGATACATAGTGCTGGTCTGCATATTGTCAATGGGTGTAGTACCTGACAGAGTGCCGTCCAGTCCTTACTGCATTCCTGGCGGAATCCAGCAGTAAAGGCTCCAAGGTAAGCAATTACACCAGCAGATATCAGCACGTCCCCTGTCAAATTATCATAAGTGTTCTGAAGGTCATCTGCAGCTTTAGACCACCTGAAGAACACAATAAATACCTCAGATAACATCCAGATTGGAATTTTAAGGGTTTTAATGTCTTCAAAGGAAAAGTTATTTTTCATAAATATTATCGCGACCTGGTCTTTTCTCCTCCTAAGCCCCCGATGAGCTTTTCGGCTCTCTCCAGCTTGCGGGCACAAAGGTCCACCTGAAATTCTAGCTGAGCCTTCTCCTCAGTCTTCTCCTCAAATGTCTTCTGCAGGGCAGCCAAGCGGTCTTCCACTTCTTTTAGCTCTGCTCTCTTTTGATTCAGCAGCTCCATAGTAGCAGCCAGCGACTGCTCTGCCTCAGCCAAATTAGCCTTCTTAGGAGCCACAACCTATGAGAAGAACATTACCTCCAGTTTATTCCAGCTTACTCCAAAAAAGAATTAACTAGCTTACCTGGGTAGAAAATCAAACAAATGAATGCATGAACCAACAGATAAAAGCAGTTTATCAGGTTAAAAGCATGTGCTTAAAGTTGAAGATGGAGACAGATCAATCTAAAAGGCACCAGTTAGGACAAAAAAAAAAAACTAGATAGAACTCGACACCAACGGCATCGATGGGGATGCCTCTGGCGGTAGACTACATGCTTTATTAAGTCATGATTTGGGGATGGACATGTGACCTCACAGTAATCTTGATCTGGTGAAAGTACTTGTATTAGCCTTGGAGATATTGTGTTCACAAGGTTTTCAGACAGACATCTGACCTCACAGTGACCTTGACCTT
>JAPEKO010000025.1:18588662-18600142 GCA_027576075.1 Cathorops hypophthalmus
TTTTATTCTATACACATTCACTGGATATGAGCAATCACGTGCTCTGATTAGCTACTCTACTACTAGGCTATCAGTTCCTATACCGTGAGTAAAGAAAAACAAAATGGCGATGCATCTTGCTGAACCAACCAAGGATGAAATAAAAACTCTCCTCGAAAAGTTGGAAGGTTAATTTTTTTGATAAAATGTGTTTTCATTGATCGACTGTTGATGTAAATCTTGTCAACTTTGAATATTTTACTGCGCATGTATGCAATTTGTCACGTAAGCGGAAATGATTTTGTCATACATTTTGTATAAAATTTTATTTATTGAATTCACAAAAAATAAAAATGCTCCGTTTCTCAAAATACAGTGAATGTGGATAGAATAAAACAATTATTCCACTCAATCTTGTTGTACATGGCTTATAGCCAAGTTGGTGCTACACGCGTCATCAACTATCAGCTCATGCACGACTTGATTTCATGGAATAACTATTAAATGTTTTTAACTATTACAATAACAACAGCCTCCACCATTATGGTGCTATTATCTAGCTGTTTATGTTTACATCAAATTCACAATCAAATTCTGATTGGTTAAAAGGTATTGATTAATTTCCTATAACAGCAGTTCTGACAGGACTGCTGGCTGGAATTCAAACTTAATACGGTATTGTTTCTACATTAACAGCTCATTCACAGGGACTTGTATGACAGACTCGCATGTTATCGAAACCTATGTAAGCTTTATAAGTCAATCAGTGTTCCACCACGGGAGAGTCTTCAGTGCAGTCTGATTTCTCGATAACATGACAAACTGCGTTTTCTGTCTTACGAACTTTGACAGAGGGCAAAAAAAGTTGCAGGTGAGGAAGCAACTTGTATAGCTGCCATAATGTTAATCCTAACAGGTACTCACTTATACCACGAACAGTCTACAAACGTTAAATGTTACTATAAATGGATAAAAGTATGAACTATTTTTTTTGCTTGGGTTTTGTGGAATATTTTCCTAGAACATTATGTCCAAAAACATTTCGTTCATTATACAACATATTCTGGCACCACATTCTTGTATAATACCAGACTAATCCTAGTTACCTAGCTTTAACCACAGATTTTTGTACTTATTCCAAAACATATTTAATTTCTTCTTCTATCTGGATCATAAGTAAAATATGTATCAGGCTGGACCACAGTAGTTTGTGAACGAAACAACTTTAGGCAAAGGCAATTCGCATACAAGAGCCATTTTGTTTCACAGCTGTAGGCATGCTATTACTCTGGCAGTGTATTTTAATCAAACCACTTCCATGGAAATATCTTTTTAACACCTGAGCTGTCCATTAGTGTGACAGATGAGATGTGTGTTCGACAATGTATAAAACGTGTATATATAATGAGAAAGACAGGAAAGATCTGCTACACTGCTGTTTGTTCAAGATGTTCTGCATGTTGTCAGGTGTTTCAGGTTGATCAGATATAATTATTTAAATTTGCTTCGAATAACAGTGCAATGCAAAGAATGTTATTTTGTTAAAAGCTACGAAACAATTTGAGCAATAAAGAGAGCAAAATGCTGTGATGCCGTTTGGGAACTGAGCGAAAAGATCCAGGATTACAATCAACTTGATCAAGAAAGTTTGTACGTTCAGTTTTCATTCTTTTCGAAATAGAACCTTTGTGTCTTGAGTTTATATAAGTTAAGAATATCCATACTTTTTTTTAAAATACTGTATGTGTTTTCAAGTCTGGAAACAAGTGCCTTAATTCCCAGATGTTCCAAACTCCTGCAAATTGTGGAATTAAAATTATCAGCCAGTTTCACTTACAAAGTAGCCAGCTTTAAAGAAACCAATGTGGCCATGTCATATGATCAAATTTGTGACTGGTTGATCAAATATAACTTTGCAATTTTTCACCTTCCACTCATAAAAATCAGGATGTGCACCGAGACCCTGCTCTAGATCTGACGTGCATGACATATGGAACTAAAGTGTTTTGACATCATGTGAAAATGCCTCTGGAAGCTTGGATTGGTCCAGTACACTCAAAAAAAAAAAAAGGCAATGAAAAAATAGCATGAAATTTCTTCAGCACATCACGATAACTGTTCGCTGTCAAAAACAAAGTTCACAAAGTCTGTAGCGGCCATGAGGTCATCTTCCTCTTCCTCATCTTCCTCATCCTTGTCTTCATCCTGGGCTGAAGATTTTGGAGGAAGCAAGCCGTTGTGCTTCAGCAGCGAGTCCTTCGAGCCTCTAGTGTGTGCCCTCACACTCAGCTCCCTGCAGTCTGTAACTCCGCTGGCCTGTTTCCCAGCCATCTTTCTCATCTGTCTTTTCTCTAACACATCCTCTTCTTCCTCATCCGATTCAATACGGTTCAGGCTTTTACGGAGTGGCCTCTTTTCCTCATCAGATGCACTAGCATCTCCTTCCTCGTCTGATTCCTCCTCTTCCTCACTTGTACTTCTTGCTGGTTTTAGTTTGAGCTGTTTGTGCCTCTGTTTCGAGTCTTCCCTTGTGGACTGTCTCTTTCTGCCTCGGGGTCTGCTTCTCGAGTCAGACTCCTCCTCAGCCTCGGAATCCTTAGAAATAACGGATGCTGGAATAAAACGCAAATAAAATTAGAATATATATTATAAGCTTTAATAATTGAGTGACCTAATGTTTAATATATTATTTACTTAACCATTAATCTCTGCACTAACAGTACATTTTAAATTAATTTACACCACATCGTTGTTGAATTCTCAAACCTGACTGGTCAGAAGGTGTTCAGTCATTCTGTCTAATACAAATCACAGGTTTATATGAATGTGCTCATTCTAATATTGACTTGTTTCTTATAATAAATCATTCACAGGGACTTGTTGGACGAGCCAAATAATCTAGACCAGGGGTTCTCAACCTTTTCTGCTTTAAGGCCCACCTGTTCATACTTATAGCGAGTCTGGGCCCATTAAAAAAGATCCCCAATTATTTTGGCTCATCTATTCTATTAGAATCTAATAATCTCTTGTCAAGTGTATTAATGGCAACATCAGTCTCCATAACAGATGGGAGCCCCGGAATTAAATAAATGCAAAGTTTTTTTTAAAAATTGTAGGTATTGTATTTAAGTGTATGGATGTGCCAGAAGCCAAACCATGCATGCAGGGCATTCTCAGTCAAAAGGGATTATCCATCCATTATCTGTAATTGCTTATCCTGTGCAGGGTAGCGGGCAAGCTGGAGCCTATCCCAGCTGACTATAGGCGAGAGGCAGGGGACACCCTGGACAAGTCACCAGGTCATCACAGGGCTGAAACATAGAGACAAACATTCATTCACATTCATACCTCCAGTCAATTTAGAGCCACCAATTAGCCTAACCTGCATGTCTGTGGACTGTGGCAGAAACCGGAGCACCCAGAGGAAACCCACGCAGACATGGGGAGAACAAGCAAACTCCATACAGAAAAGCCTCCGTTGGCCACTGCGCTTGAACCCAGAACATTCTTGTGTGAGGCGACAGTGCTAACCACTACACCACCGTGCTGTCTCAAAAGGGATTAGCGATCTAAAAGTGGAGTCTGGTCGATTAATACAAGAACTTATTGCCATGTTTGTATATAAGAAAACAAGCAAGTTATTAAAACCAATAAGTACCATCAAAAGAATTGGATATAGAAACCACTCAATGGGATAGATCCTGTAATGGAATTTTTCTATTAAATATTATATATTTAATTATAAATATAAATATTAGATATTATACCATCAAAGGGAATATATATGATGACTAAGGACAATTCCTTCTATGGTAAGAGCTTAAATCCTTACTTTTGATTGGGTTATGGTTTTTAACAGAATGTTCCACAAGGATATAAAGGCCATCAAGAAAGAGGAGCGGCGCATGTGTCCCGAACCTTTTTTTTTTGCTCTGTTTTTCTCTTTGAATTGAGAAACCAACAATAAAGATTCTTTTTCTCTGCTTGCATCCAAAGAAGTGAGAATGGCGGGATCCCATGCATGGCAGGGAATAAATTTTATATATATATATTTTTTCCTGTTTTAGAAGCGATCTGAACAAGCTCTACGGACACAGATCTGCGTTTGTAGTCCACATGCCAAGTGAGGTGAAGGACACAAAAGGGAAGTTCACCACTGCTGCTGGGACCGAGTGATTTGGTGAGAGAAAAATTCTTGCATGCTATTTTTGACTAAAAGTACTAATTTATTAATCTGCTGATCTGGAATGGTTGAAAGATCGTAGTGCAGAATCTTGAATTGTGTAGTGATGCATGTTAATTTTTTTAAATAGATATGTTAATAGATATCTGTACATGTATATTAAGAGAGAAAAGGTCCACTTTTCTTTAAGCTAAGGTTTGTGGAAATCTTGCCTGTATTTTGACAAAGATACAGTATTTGTGTGAACACACGTGTCTGGGACATGGTATGGAGAATAAACTTTTACATTCCAGGTAGCAGACAACAAATAGAGAATTATTGGATTGGCATAATATAAAATGGGACAGAAGGAGTCCAAGCAAGAGAAAAGTTCGGTTCTGCTACCACGGTCACCCGATATAATTTTTATGACTACCAGTTATGGCCTGAAGTCATGTTCCCAGTTCAGATTTTGGGTAGAGAAATGTGGGTTCCCTGAAGGGGGAGATTTCAGTTTGAAGCAATTAAATGCACTCGAAGATTAAAGCATGTTGAACAAGATGATGAGAAATGTAAGAAAAAGGATAAAGTACATATAGATTGGCCCGCCTTTGACATGTGGATGGCAGAAGCGTGGACAAGAAATAGACGCTCACAACCACCAGAGACGGGGGAAGTGAGAAAAGGGTCACTGGTGCTACTGCTGCTTCTGTTCTCGCTTTGTCTTCTCCCTCTTTTTCCTCCATGTTGTGTGTTAAGCAGGTTTCATCCTCCAGACTGTATCCGAACTTGACTCATTAGACTCATGCCCGCCTCAGACCCCTCCCCAGCAGAAAAATGTAGAAGTGTCACCAGAACAAGACCTGCCACCATATCTAGCAGAGGCTGGGACAACTTCTCCTGTAGCAAACCGCATCCGCAGCAAAAAGAGACTCAGAGCCGTGGGGAGAGATGCCGAGATGACCATGCCTGGATGAATGGTTGAAGTGGCAGGACTGGAAGGAGGCCCAGTGTTTGTCCACCAACCCTGGACAAATGAAGACATCAGGCAACTGGCTAGTAGTCATCTGGCGGATCCTAGGGTTGTGGGAGGAGAGAAGGCTGGAGAGCAGCTGCGAGAATTCTGCGCTGAATTCAAGCCCATGTCCTTTGAGCTCCGGCACATCTATGCATTGCAGCTGGGCCTGGACATGCATAAAATAGTGGGTGCCTTTGAGGCCAACAACGTGCAAGTTGTGCACCCGAATCCAGAAGCCAAGGCTGTTCATCAACAGACTGTATGAGGTGCTGAAAAATGCATTCCTAGTCCGAATGGACATGAATCAGGTATCCACATGCAAGCAGTGAGATGATGAAACGGTGATTCAGTACCTCCAGGGGCTCATGGAAGTACAGAATGCTCACTTGGGGTTGCTGAAGCCTCCTGAGGGTAATAACGAGATGACCCCGTATGAAGTGCATTTGAAGAATGCCTGGCTGAATGGCATGAGGCCGGAGCTTGCTTGAGCATGCAAAGACAGCTGCATCACCTGGGAAATGTGCAGACTGACAGAACTAATTCTATCTAAGCCACGCAGTGCATGCAGAGAAGCAGGCAAAATAACAGACTGAAAAGGCTAACAAAAAGAAGGAAGACACTCTGCACAAAGCCATGTTCACCATGGTCCTAACCCACCGTGAGCATTCACATGCTGGACGTGGGAGAGGATGAGGCAGAGGCAGGGAAAGAGGACGGAACATGGGTGGCCAACGAGGATGGTTACAACTGCGGCAAAATGGGGCATTGGGCAAAGGATTGCCCTGAAGCAAGTGCACACAATGGCAATGACTGACTGGGAGACACTCCTTCCTCTTCTTTCTTTCTCTCTCCCCTCTTACAATGAAGAAATGCTTGCTGCACTTCCTACAAATTTACCTATCTTGCTTTCTTGCAGCAAAGACATGCTTGCTGAATCATCCCTTGATTCTGCCGATTCCCTTACACTACTTAAGTGTATCCGGACTTGCCAATATATATGCATGCATGGAATTTAGTGCCCACGGCAGTGGGATCAGTGAACATTTCACTGGTGCAGATGGCAAAAGAATGCACAAATCCAATTGGCACCAAGTACATGCTTACAGATGCACTACACAGGTGTTGGGGGGGGGGGGTGTCCAGATAAGCATTTTGAGCAAGTGTGGTTTAAGTCGCAAAGTAAAAGTGAAAAATTGGTATTAGATAGGTTGTTTTGGGACAGACATAGGTATGCAGCATCAGTGAAATTGAAAGAAATGTATCATTTTACCATGCCAGGTAGTGTGCCACATGCATCCCTGGCAAAGGGCTAGCAGGACAGGTGGAAAGATTTGGGACCCTGGATAAGAGTGTTTGAATACTGCTGACTAGGAATACACCTCTGACTTGTCTGTGAAATATAGACCAAGCTTGCAAGCATACCAAACTAGTTTAAAATTCATGGTGCTAACTAAAAGAAACATTGAATCAACAACTGATAGAGCCTGGCCAGGCAAACACACAGGTTATCAATTCACACAGCTGATGGCTGACTCCCCATGTCTCTCTGAGGTTCCACAAGAGTTATGGGCCCAAAGTAAACATGATGTAGGCCTTATTAAAGGTGCTGAGCCAGTAGTAATAACTCCCTAAGTCTGACTTCCGTCCATGTAAACAACAGTACCCACTGAAACCTGAAGCAGTAGAGGGAATTCAACTGATGTTTGAATCACTGTAGAAGGCAGGGGTAATTGTTCCATGCAGGCACTCACCATGTACGTACTCCGATATTCCTGGTTACAAAAAAAAAAATCACACAAAGCCAGGTAAACTTGAAGAGTGGCATTTTGTTCAAGACTTGCAGGCAGTAAAAGCTGCGGTCCAGCCTAGAGCCCCTAATGTACCAAATCCGTGTACTATCTTGTCACAAATACCACCAGGAAGCACACACTTCTCTGTGGTAGACCTGGCAAACACATTATTCAGTGTTCCTGTGCATCTAGATAGTAAATTCTGGTTTGCATTTCAATTTGAGGGCAAGTTATACACATTCACGCATTTGTGTCAGGGCTACTGCGAGTTGCCCACCATTTACAATGAAATGCTAAGGCAAAGTTTGAGTACCTTAATTCTCACCCCCAGCACTGCCCTGCTCCAGTATGTGGATGATGATCTTTTAGCCGCGCCTTCCATTCAACAATGTAGAATGGACACCATAAAATTGTTGCAACATCTCACAGGAAAGGGCAAAGGCTAGTCTGTACAAATTGCAGTTTAAGTTTTTGGATCATGAGGCGTAAGGCGCTGGGAGAAGATAGGGTGGTTGTGATCCAGAATTTGCCAAAAACTGTCACGAAGAAACAGATGATGTCATTCTTAGGCATGTGCTCGTATTGCAGAACTTTCATACCTAATTATGCTGTTCTTGAGGCTCCCCTCAGCAGTCTGATTCATGGAAAAGGATTGTAGGCACATGATGCTGTCATGTGGACAGACGAAGCTGAAGAAGCCTTTGTCCATCTCAAACTGGCACTCCAAACCACACCCACCTTGGGCATTCCTGATCCATCTTGTCCATTCGTTCAGACCGTAGACGAGAAAAAGGGTTGTATGACGTCTGTTCTCTTACAAGAACATGGAGGTAAGTTACGACTGGTAACCTATTACTCTGCTAAACTTGATCCGGTAGCAGCAGGGCAGCCTGTTTGTCTATGGGCAGTCACAGCTGCTGAAAAGTTTGTTGCAGCATCACGTGATATTTTGGGTTATTCTGAACTAACGCTCTTGGTCCCACATGCTGTCTCTATGCTGCTTCTAGGTGTCCTCCTGGAAATGCCCAACATCACAGTGAAATGCTGTACCTGTCGAAGGAGATGGGGAAACCCACTGTTGCATAGCAACGGTTAATCAGGTCTGTGCTCCTCGTCCTGACTTACAAGAGACTCCTCTTCACAACCCTGACCTTGTCCTTTCTGTAGATGGCTCAGCCTTGAGGGATCCAGCTACAGGCCTGAATAAGGTAGGGTATGCTGTCGTTACACATCATGAAACCCTGTTTTCTGGTTCACTTCTGGGCAACTACTCAGCTCAAGCTGCAGAGTTGGTCGCCCTCACTAAAGCATGCAAATTAGCATGAGAGAAGACAGCCACGATATATACTGACAGTAGGTATACCTTTTGGGGTAGCACATGATTTTGGCACACTGTGGAAAACACAGGGGGTTTCTTACTTCTACAGGAAAACCAATTACCCATAATACATTGATAGCTTCACTCCTAGAAGCCACATTATTACCTAAACAATTTGCCATTTGTAAGTGTGATGCTCACACTAACGATTCAGATCCTATCTCCACAGGAAATGCAGCAGCAGATGCAGTGGCCAAGCGAGCCACGTCCCAAGGGCCTTCCAAACTCATGCTGAGCACCAACACAAATGCTAACAATACTAACCTTACTGTGACACCTATTGCTCACTTACATGATCTACAGGCAAGAGCTACATCAGGAGAATGCCAGATTTGAAGAAGAGCAGGTTGTATTCATGAACAAGGTATTTGGTATGGTGCAGATGGATTCAAGCCATGTCTGCCCAAGTGTTATTTCCCTTATTTCACAAAATTGATACATGGTTGTGACCATGTGTCTTTGAATGAGCAGCACCTTTGCGCGTTTTTGGTTTATAAAAGGATTCATGAATTTTGCCCAAAAATGTTGCGAGAAATGTGTCACTTGTGCCACACACAACATAGGTCGGGGGCAACAGATAACACAGGCTGCACACCCACAACCATAGACACCATTTGAACATTTACCTTGTATTACGAGTAATTGGATTTTATTAAATTGACACCCGCAGAAGGGAAAAAATACTGTCTGGTAATAGTAGATATGTTCTCTAAATGGGTAGAGGCATTCCCCACTTCCAAACAAGATGCAGGAGCTGTAGCGAAAGCTCTGCTAACTGAAATAATTCCCAGATGGGGTATTCCTGGGAAGATTAGTAGTGATAATGGAACTCCATTTGTAAATCAGGCGTTGAAACAGGTGGGAAAAGCATTGGGAATGGACCTGAAACAACACTGTGCATATCACTCAGCTAGCGGGGGTGCAGTAGAGAGGGAAAATGGGATGCTCAAAAACAAATTGGCTAAATGTTGCGAAGATACAGACCTCAATTGGGTTAAGGCCCTACCCACTTGTATATGCGCACGAGAGTCAGAGCAAGAACAAACTTTAGCCCATTTGAAATGCTCTTTGGCAGACTGCCAAATACTGAGATAGGCACCCAGCCAATTCCACAGCTGACTATGGGCCTATGCAAAAATTAAATGTTGCGTTTTTGTGCAAAATAACCATGTGTATTATGTCTCACCCATTAGCAAGTAAAGGAAGCACTACCAAGGACAGCTGAAACCACGCTACATGATCTGAAGCCTGGAAATTGGATAGTGGTAAAAGACTTCAGGAGAAAATGCTAGAGAGACCAAAGGTGGCTAGGACTGTATCAGGTGTTGCTTATGACTCAGACAGCTGTGAAGGTGAAGGAAAGAGCCACGTGGATACATGCCAGCCACTGCAAGAAAGCACCAACCCTAGAATGAGAGGATGAAGGCACAGGCAGTAAGTTAGTGGCTGCGTAGAGTATTACTGCACCTCACTGACCATGGGAAGAGTGTGTAAATGGGCATGCCTGCACTCAGAGCACCAGTCAGTGCCAGCTATAGGCAAGGTTTTACTGTATAGAGCCTCTCCTTACATGTCTGACATGAAGAATCCATTCCAGTACCACATAAAAGGGCTGTGCTAATTGTGCTTGAGGTTGCAGTGACCTTATCCTGCTTGCTCCCAGAAATGCTGCAACAAAGACAAAGTGAAACAGGCCCTAGTCATTTTGTGCCCATCATCCACAATGAGTTTTGGAAATATGCAAACTTATACAGTGAAGAGTCTAAACCTTACAGAACCGTGTGTAGTGTGCACCCTTATCCCTCAAACATCAGCTTAGCCTTTTGCATGTAAACCCACAAGAACAAGCCTGAATGATACTCTGAGGGCCATGGTAACTGTCCTGTTTTCCAGAAATGCCAGAGAGCCTGAGTATGACATTGCTGGCCTATATGTGGACAACTGCCTCTTTACCACACCAAACCTCATACACAGTCTAGAACTGCACACGTTAAGAGCTCCAGCAGAATTCAAGTGGGGACCTAAAGCCTTTGGCAGCACCGATGCAGGACTGCGAGTGTTGATTAAGGGTTACAAATTCCCTGCGTGTGTGAAGTCGATGGGAGCATGTCTGTTGCACCCATTGGGCAGCCTTACATGTGCCTCTTGTGAAGTCACGTATGAAGCTTACAGCAAGTCATGTTATTGCCTGGATCCTCCATGTTCGCTGGCACACCCTGGAGTCCACAGACGAGCTGACACTGTTTACACTCCGAGGTACACTGGGTACAAATCCGACTGGTACTGGGTATGTGGAGAACGAGCATATTACTACCTGCCGCATGAGTGGACTGGAGTATGTGCTTATACTCAACTCAAAATTCCTATGACCATCCATGTTTACTGAGCTTCATTGCAACGAGGAAGGTCAATCACTGATGAAGACTTCCTACCTCCTGAACACCAAATAGAGTCTAGATGGAAGAAATTTTGGCAAGCTTTTTTCCCCTCAGTATGGCCTCACTCAGGTATGGAATCAGTTGGAGGTGATGCATTACAGACTTGCCACATTTGTGAACATCACCATTCTAGCGCTAGAAGGGGTTAAACAAGAACTGACAGCAGTATGATTGATGACTACTCAGAACAGACTGGCGTTAGACATTATATTGGCTAAAGAAGGTGGAGTTTGCGCAATGGTTGGAGAAGAATGCTGCACCTATGTCCCAACAAATGATGAACACAAGAACATCACACTCACCATCAACCAAATGAAGAAAGTGGCAAGACAATTACGACTAGACGAGCACAGAGAGGGCACTTGGGGATGGCTATACAGGTTGTTTGGATGGTGGGCAACGTATGTAAACATAATCATCCCTGTAATACTAATGGTAGTTTTGATGTCTATGTGCTCCATGTTTGATGCAATGCTTGTCAGCTATGATCCAAAGGATAAAGGAGTGGCCGGTGAGTGCCTTTCTGTGCGGAGTTTGCATGTTCTCCCCGTGTCCGCATGGGTTTTCTCCAGGTGCTCCGGTTTCCCCTACAGTCCAAAGACATGCAGGTTAGGTTAACTGGCGACTCTAAATTGATACTCTAATACTGTTTTCACACTGGAAACGGGATCGACTACCGCATTAGTTAATACGGTATTCGATACCGTAGTAGTTA
>JAPEKO010000025.1:18600242-18610999 GCA_027576075.1 Cathorops hypophthalmus
TTCAATTTATATAGCGCCTTTCACAAACCCAAGGACACTTTACACAGGAGTTACACCAAAAAAAAAAAAAACGAGGAAGAGTAGTATGAGGTAAAGAGGAAAGTTTTCAGGTTTGCTTTGAAGGAAGAGAGAGTGGAACAGTCATGAAGTGATTGTGGTAGTGAATTGCAGAATTTAGGAGCAGCAACATTGAATGATCTGCCACCCATAGATGCCAGTTTAAAACGTGGGACAGTCGGAAGTCCAAAGACAGAAGATCTGAGGGAGCAGGAGGGACAGTACAAATGAATTAGCTCACAGTGATAGGAAGGGGCGAAACCATGAAGAGCTTTATAAGTTAGTAGTAGGATTTTGTATTTAATCCGACAGATAACTGGCAACCAATGCAGTTGCTGTAGAACAGAAGTGATGTAAGCAATGCACTTGGTGAGTGTGAGGACTCTAGCTGCTGAGTTTTGGATGCACTACAGGTGGTTGAGCAATGTGGCAGGGAGACCATAAAAGAGAGAATTGCAGTAGTCAAGACAAGAAAAGATAAACCATTGACAAACATTTTGGCATCAGTTTCAGAGAGAAGAGGGCAGAGATGTGCAATATTGCAGAGGTGAAAGGATGCATTCTTGGTGATGAGTTTAAAATGGGGTTCAAATGTAAGGGTGAAGTCAAAGAGAACGCCAAGGTTTCTTATAACTTGGGAAGGACTTATAAACACCCCATCAACATCAATAGTGAAACTGGAGAAGTTCAAAACTGGCATTTTGGTACCTACTAATAGAACTTTCATTTTGCTAGCATTAAGTTTAAGGCAGTCTTATGCAGCCATGGCTTGAGGTCAGTGATGCAAGTCCTTAGCAGCTGAACAAAGGCTATGGAAGGAGTGATAGTGATGTAGATTTGAATGTCATCAGCATAGCAATGAAAGTTAAGGCTATGGTTGTGAATAATCTGGCCTATAGGAGAAACATATAATATAAAAAGAAGGGGACCAAGGACAGAACCCTGAAGCACACCTTGAGCAACAGTAGCAGTGAATGATTTATGAACACCAATAGAAATAAACTGTTGCCTGTTTGCTAGATATGACTGAAACCAGGCTAAAGCTAAGCTAGTAATAACAAAAGAAGATAGTCTGGAAATGAGTATCTCATGATGTACGGTGTCAAAGGCAGCTGTGAGGTCTAAGAGAACAAGGACGTTGAGATGACCAGAATCAGTTGAGAGCAGGAGGTCATTAACAACTCTTCAGCGCTGTGCAGATTGCGAAAGCCTGACTGAAAGGGTTCACAGAAATCACTACGAACAAGGAAAGTATGAAGCCGAGAGGCTACAACTTGCTCCGTTACTTTAGCTAAGAAAGGGAGATTAGAGATGGGTCTGTAACTGGACAGTGAAAGAGACTCTAGACCAGGTTTCTTTAGTATTGGTATAACTGAAGCAATTTTGAGGGCGATGGGAACAGTGCCTAAAGCAAAACACTGATTAATCATATGAGCAACATAAGGGGAGATAGCGGATACACAGGATTCAAGAAGTGCAGTGGGTACAGGGTCCAGCAGACACGAGGAGGAGGAGGAGGAGGACTTGGTCATAATTTCCGATACTTTAGAAGAATCAACAGGAGAGAAAGCAGTCAGCTTTATGAGAAAGAGCTACTAGCGGGACAGAAGAATGAATTTCAGAACGAAAGTGTTGGTAAATACTGTCAATTTTATCCTTGAAAAAAAATCCAAAAAAGCCCGACACTGAGCAGGGGAACTGGGAGTGGTTGAGGAAAGAGGCTGATGAAGTTTATTTATTGTATTAGAGTTTTGGATTTATGGTTGCCACTCTTAATGATGTTAGCGTAGTAGGAGGATCAGGCAGCATTAAGAGCATCCTTATACTTTGTGATGTGTTTGGAGAAGAGTGAAAGATGAATAGTAAGGCCAGTTTTCTTATAAAGACGCTCTAGCCGCCTTCCCTTGGCCTTCATGGCCCTAAGCTCAGCGGTGAACCAAGGAGAGGCACGATTCACGGAGACCTGTCTAGTTTTAAGGGGAGCGAAAGTATTAAGTGTGTTATAGTATTATTGTAAATAACAACTGTATCATCAGGAGAGGAAACCTCGGCAAATTTACAAAAGGAAGAGAGAAGAGAGGCAGAGAAAGAATGCACATCAATAGAAGAAAGATTACAAAAAGAGACAGGAGAACGCAGAGGAAGTTTAGAAGAAGGCACACTGAGACAACACTCAATCAACTTGTGGTCAGTAAAACCTACATCAGAACCCGATACAGATAAAATTTTTATACCAGTCAAGTATATGACCATGAATATGTGTGGGAAAGTCAACATGCTGAGTTAAGCCAAAACATTCAAAGGCAGTCAAGAGCTCATCAGTAAGGGAGGAACTAGTGTCAACATGAATATTCAAGTCATCCAGAAGAATGATAGCAGTACAGACAGCAGTTCATTCAGTTCAGACAGAAAAAGTGATGGTGATGATTTGGGAGGTTGATAGATTAAGAGCAGCAACATCGGTGTAGGAGTGGAGGTTTTCAAAGCCAAATATTCACAAGATGTAACATCATGAAAAACAATCCTTTTAAGTTTCAAACCACACTGGAAAACTGCAGCTAGACCTCCACCCTTCCCTGTGAGACGTGGCTTTGATATGTATGTGTATCCAGCTGGTGAAGACATATTTAAATGTAGATAGTCCTCAGCCTCTTGCCATGTTTCCACCAGCAGAAGTATGTCCAGGTTCTTTTGGATAATTAGGTCATTAATGACTGACACTTTGTTGGTGATGGAGCAGGAGTTTAGAAGGCCACTCTTCACAGGCAACACAAGTGACAATCCAGAGACAGCAGAACATTGCAGTTTCCCAAGTGAGCGAAGAACACCATGATTAACTCCATTAGCGTTCTTGTTGAGCTTGGCAATCCGATTGTGAGTCCATATGATGGTATGGAAGACTCAGAAGCACAATGAGCAGTCAGAAAGTGTGGAGACCGGTGAATGTACCGAGGGCAGCACGCGATTCCAATAGAGTGGCACGGATTAAATACCGTGGAATCCAAGCGGTGTCACGCACTAAGGCTTTTTAATTCATCTGGCGAGTAGGTGCAAAATATGGGTAAAAGCCCGGGCCACAAAACCAATACCCAAACCCACAGTCACAATCCAAAAAACAGATGAATAGATGCAGTCCAATAATAAGCATAGTGGTTTATTGAAACAAATCCATTGAGCATATCAGGATCACCACACTGCAAAGCCACCTTAGCCTAACACCGCTCATAAACGTAGCCAAAACACCAGCAGTACCACACCCAGAGTACAGTGCAGGGAAGCAATTTGACTATCCAGTACATAAAACAAGACAACAGCATAGTGAATGGTGGAAACTCACTCACCACTGCTGAAGTCAAGTGGGTGGAAAGAAAGAGGGGGTTCGCAGGTGGGTTAGCTACAGGTGATTGCAAAAAGCTGGTGTCAAAACCAAGCAAGAAGAGTCTGAAATTAACCAAAAAGAAACAAAATGGATTTGCAGCATGTTGCCAAAAATCAGAAGCACAGTAAAGAAAACAAAAAACGAAAGAAAACAACGGGGAGAAGGGGCAGCAAACTCGTGCACTACGTACTCTCAACCAGAAATGGAAACGATTGAATCATGAATTGATTCAATCGTAGGAAAAAGAATAAAGTACTTATAGATTGGCCCCCCTTTGACATGTGGATGGCAGAAGTACAGACAAGAAATAGACGCTCACAATCACCAGAGAAAGGGGAAAGTGAGAAAGGGGTCACTGGTGCTACTGCTGCTTCTGCTCTTGCATTGTCCTCTCCCTTCTTTTTCCTCTACATTGTGTGTCAAGCAGGTTTCATCCACCAGACTGTATCTAGATTTAGAATCATTAGATCCATGCCCACCTCAGGCCCCTCCCCAGCAGGAAAATGTAGAAGTGTCACCAGAACAAGACCCACCACCATATCCAGCAGAGGCTGGAACAGCTTTTTCTCCTGTGGCAAACCGCACCCACAGCAAAAAGGGACTCAGAGCCATGGGAGGAGAGAAGGCTGAAGAGCAGATGCGAGTCTTCTGCGCTGAATTCAAGCCCATGTCCTTCGAACTCCAGTGCATCTATGCATTGCAACTGGACCTGGACATGCATAAAATAGCAGGTGCCTTTGAGGCCAACAACTTGCAAGCTATGCACCTGAACCCAGAAGCCGTGGCCAATAATGTATACCAGCTGTTCATCAACAGACTGTATGAGGCACTCAAAAAATGCATTCCTAGTCTGAATGGACATAAATCAGGCATCCACATGCAAGCAGCGAGATGATGAAACTGTGATGCAGTATCTCCAGAGGCTCACAGAGATACACAATGCTCACTCAGGGTTGCCGAAGCCTCCTGAGGATAATAACGAGATGACCCTGTATGAAGTGCATTTGAAGAACACCTAGCTGAATGGCATGATGCCAGAGCTCGCTCAAGCATGCAAAGACAGTTGCATCACCTGGGAAATGTGCAGACTGACAAAACTAATTAGTCATGCAGTGCATGCAAAGAAGCAGGCAAAAGAACAGACTGAAAAAGCTAACAGAAAGAAGAAAGGCACTCTGAACAAAGCCATGCTCACCATGGTCTTAACCAACTTGAGCGTCCGCACATTAGACATGGAAGAGGACAGGGTCATGGCAGAGGCAGGGGAAGATGATGGAACATGGGTGGCTAATGAGAATGTTACAACTGCAGCAAAATGGGGCACTGGGCAAATTGCTTGTATTGCAGAACTTTCATACCTAATTATGCTGTTCTTAAGGCTCCCCTCAGCAGTGTGATTCATGGAAAAGGATTGCAGGCACACAATGCTGTCACGTGAATAGATGAAGCTGAAGAAGCCTTTGTCAATCTCAAACTGGCACTCTAAACCACACCCACCTTGGGCATTCTTGATCTGTCTTGTCCATTTTCAGACCATAGATGAGAAAAAGGGTTGTATAACGTCTGTTCTCTTACAAGAACATGGAAGAAAGTTACAACCGGTAGCCTATTACTCCAGTAAACTTGAACCCATTTGTCTACAGGCAGTCGCAGCTGCTGAAAAGGCTGTTGTAGCATCACGTGATATTGTGGGTTATTCTGAACTAATGCTCTTGGTTCCACATGCTGTCTCTATGCTTTTGCTTGAACAGAAGACATCTCACCTATCTGCTGCTAACTGGCTGAGATACAACACTGTCCTTCTGGAAATGCCCAACAACACAATGAAACACTGTACTGTTTTGAACCCAGCTACTCTGCTTCCTCTCGAAGGAGATGGGGAAACCCACTGGTGCATAGCAACAGTTAATCAGGTCTATTCTCCTCGTCCTGACTTACAAGAGACTCTTCTTCGCAACCGTGACCTTGTCCTTTTTGTAGCTGGTTCAGCCTTGAGGGATATGGCTACAGGCCTGAATAAGGTAGGGTATGCTATGCTGTTGTTACACATCATGAAACCCTGCTTTCTGGTTCACTTCCAGGCAACTACTCAGCTCAAGCTATAGAGTTGGTCGTCCTCACTGGAGCATGCAAATTAGCATGAGGGAAGACAGTCATGATATATACGGACAGAAGATATGCCTTTGGGGTAGCACATGATTTTGGCACACTGTGAAATACAGGGGGTTCCTTACTTCTACAGGATAACCAATTACCCATCATACATTTATAGCTTCACTCATATAAGCCATATTATTACCTAAACAACTAGCCATTTGTAAGTGTGATGCTCACACTAATGATTCAGATCATATTGCCACAGGAAATGCAGCGGCCAAGCAACCCGCGTCCCAAGGGCCTTCCAAACTCATGCTGAGCACTAACACAAATACTAACAATACTAACCGTACTGTGCCACCTATTGCTGATTTACATGATCTACAGGTGAGAGCTACATCAGAAGAACACCAGCTTTGGAGAAGAACAGGTTGTATTCATAAACAAGGTATTTGGCATGGTCCAGATGGATTCAAGCCATGCCTGCCTAAGTGTTATTTCCCTTATTTTTCATGACCATGAGTCAAAGGGGGGAATGAGCAGCACCATTGCATGTTTTTGGTTTACAAAATGTAGCCCTTTGAAAAATAGGCCATATAGTTCATTGATTCATAAATAGGAATTAATAAATAGTATAAATAAAGTTCATTAAAAGAATAAATAAGATTTAAAAGGGTTACAAGTATTTAGAGTTTTCTGTTGCACTGTATGCAATAGGTTTTGAATTTCATGGGTCAAGGTCATGCATTCTGATATTTACATGATGTGAAATGTATTTCGTTTCTTTAAATACTAAGTTCAAGAAGCTGGAAATATTGTGAGAATGTTTTATTTTTTATACATTTGTAAAAGAAATTGAAATGTATGATGTTGCTTTTAGTTTATTTTCTGTGCTAATCAGTAGTCGGGGGGAAAGGTCAGATGGAAACAGGAAGGGATATGTGAGGAGAATGTGAGGAGAACAACAGGAGGTGGAGAAGAAGAAACAAGCGAGTGAAAAGTGCACTGGGACTCTGTTGCTTTTGAGTAGTAAAATACCAAGTTTAGATAAATTATTGTGAATGTGCTGAAACAAATGGACAGTGAGTCTTTTGAGAGACATTCTACAGTGATATTACGGTGTCATAACAGTGTAAATGTTGAGAACTCGGACAGAGCTGACAATGAGGAAACTAGTCAGCCCGACGTAGCTTCAGGCTAGAGGAGTTCAAAGGACTTTGCCCTAGAGTAGAAGACTCTACACCGTTTCCAAGCTCTCCGTGAGCATCAGGAACCAGCAGTGACAAATTCTCTGCTCCACAGCATTGCTAACATAGCATTGCCATCAGGGTGAGGAGGACGACCCATGTGCGCACTTCTTCTTTACTTTTGTGGCTTTGCCGCAAAGCAGCCATATTGTTTTAAGGCTTCACCGCAACCAAGCGGCAATATGGGTCTGCACCTTGTGACTGACGACTGGTTGGGTACCCCACTGCACCCAAGCGGCAATATGGGTCTGCACCTTGTGACTGACGACTGGTTGGGTACCCAAATTTACAAAGTTTATGTCTTTATTTATTTATTTATTTGCCGGCTATAGCTAAGACTTGGGTATTAATATTTCAAGTGAAATTGAATTGTTGATTGTGTGGTCAATTGGACCAAAACATATTGAGTGAGTTGAGAAAAAGAATGTCTTTTGAGAGACATTCTACAGTGATATTACGGTGTTACAACAGTGTAAATGTTGAGAACTCGGACAGAGCTCACAATGAGGATACCGCGAGCTAGTCACCCATGTCACCAAGCGGCAATATGGGTCTGCACCTTGTGACTGACGACTGGTTGGGTGCCCAAATTTACAAAGTTTATGTCTTTAGTCTATATATATATATATATATAAGAGTTGGGTATTAATATTTCAAGTGAAATTGAATTGTTGATTATGTAGTCAATTGGACCAAGACATATTGAGTTGAGAAAAAGCTAAAGCTATTTTGTTTACAAATCCAACTTAAAGTGTACATATTTAAACATTTTTCTAGTAAATAGTTACTATATTTTTATAATCATTCTGTTGCCTCTGAACGGTTATTTGCATTGAAGCCTTGACATTTAGCTTGGGCTGTCACCTAAAGGTAAACAGACATTGTAGGATGTTATATGGTACTTAACATTTAAAGGTAAGTTAAAAGATATTTAGTTAAAGAAGATGCAATGCTCATTAGTTCAAGCAGTCTTGCCATACAGTTGTTATTTCCAAAAACAGATGACAAAGTACAACATACATTAAAGGTAGCGATACCACTTTATTTAAAGAACTCAGGATAGTCACCCCTATTAATGCCTGTACAGCAAAGGGGTGCTACAAAAAGGATTCAAGAATTTTGCCCAAAAATTTTGTGAGAAGTCTGTCACCACACACAACAAAGGTCGGGGCTACAGGTAGCATAGGCTGCACACCCACAACCACAGACACCATTTAAACATTTGCAGATGGCTTTTATTGAATTGACACCCACAGAAGGGAAAAATACTGTCTGCTATTAGTACAGTAGATATGTTCTTTAAATGGGTAGAGGCATTCCCCACTTCCAAACAAGATGCAGGAGCTGTAGCAAAAGCTCTGCTAACTGAAATCATTCCCAGATGGGGTATTCCTAGGAAGAATAGTAGTGAGAAACAGAACTCCAATTGTAAATCAGGTGTTGAAACAGGTGGGAGAAACATTGGGAATTGACCTGAAACAACATTGTGCTGTTGTCACCCAGCTAGTGGGGGTGCAGTAAAGTACAAAAATGGGACACTCATTAACAAATTGGCTAAATGTTGCAAAGATACAGGCTTCAATTGGATTAAGGACCTGCCCATTGTATTCTTGTATATGTGCACAAGTCAGAGCAAGAACAAACTTGAGCCCATTTGAAATACTCTTTGCCAGACCACCAAATACTGGGATAGGCCCCCAGCCAATTCCACAGCTGACTATGGGCCTATGCAAAGATGAAATGTTGTGTTATTGTGCAGAACTCTTTTCTGTATTATGTCTCACCCATGATCAGGTAAAGGAGGCACTACCAAGGACAGCTGAGACCATGCTACATGATCTGAAGCCTGGAGATTGGATAGCAGTGAAAGATTTCAGGAGAAAATGCTGGAGAGACCGAAGGTGACTAGGACCGTATCAGGTGTTGCTCATGACTCAGACAGCTGTGAAGTGAAGGAAAGAGCCACGTGGATACATACCAGCTGCTGCAAGAAAGCACCACCCCTAGAAGGAGAGGACAGGACACAGGCAGTAAGTTAGTGACTGCATAGAGTATTACTGTGCCTCACTGACCATGGAAAGAGTGCGTAAACAGGTGTGCCTGCACTCGGAGCACCAGTCAGTGCCAGCTATAGGCAAGGTTTTACTGTATGGAGCCTCTCCTTACATGTCTGACATCATGAAGAATCCATTCCAGTACCATGTAAAAGCTGTATGGGCTGTGCTAATCATGCTTGGGGTTGCAGTGATCTTCCTGCTTGTTCCCAGAAATGCTGCAACAAAGACAAAGTGAAACTGGCCCTAGTCATTTTGCACCTGTCATCCACAATGAGTTTTGGAAATATGCAAACTACACAGTGAAGAGTCTAAACCTTACAGAACCATGTGTAGTGTGCACCCTGATCCCTCATACATCGGCTCAGCCTTTTGCATGTAAACCCACAAGAACAAGCCTGAACGATACTCTGAGGGCCATAGTAAATATCCTGTTTTCCAGAAATGCCAGAAGGCCTGAGTATGACATTGCTGGCCTATATGTGGACAACTGCCTCTTTATCACACCGAACCTCATACACAGTCTAGAATTGCAAACATTAAGAGCTCCAGGAGAATTCAAGTGGGACCCCAAAGTCTTTGGCAGCACTGATGCAGGACTGCAAGTATTGACTGAGGGTTACAAATTCCCTGTGTGTGTGTGTGTGTGTGTGTGTGTGTGTGTGTGTGTGTGTGTGTGTGTGTGTGTGTGTGTGAAGTCGACAGGAGCACATCTGTTGCACCCATTGGGCAGCCTTACGGGTACCTGTTATGCAGTCACATACGGAGCTTACAAGAAGTCATATTATTGTCTGGATCCTCCACGTTTGCTGGAACACCCTGGAGTCCACGGGCAAGCTGACACTGATTACACTCCAAGGTACACTGGGTACAAATCCAACTGGTATTGGGTATGTGGAGAACGAGCATATTACTACCTGCCGCATGGGAGTACGTACTTTTACTCAGCTCAAAATTCCTATGACCATCCATGTTTACTGAGCTTAATCACAATAAAGAAGGTTAATCAATGACAAAGACTTCCTACCTCCTGAACACCAACTAGAGTCTAGATGGAAGTAATTTGGGCATGCTTTTTCCCTCAGTATGGTCTCACTCAGGTATGGAATCAGTTGGAGGTGACGCATTATAGACTTGCCACATTTGTGAACACCACCACTCTAGCACTAGAAGGGGTTAAACAAGAACTGACAGCAGTACAATTGATGACAACTCAGAATAGACTGGTGTTAGACATTATATTGGCTAAAGAAGGTGGAGTTTGCGCAATGCTTGGAGAAGAATGCTGCACCTATGTCCCAGCAAATGATGAACACAGTAACATCACACTTGCCATCAACCAAAAGAATTAAGTGGCAAGACAATTACGACTGGATGAGCACAGAGAGGGCACTTGGGGATGGCTATACAGTTTGTTTGGATGGTGGGCAAGATATGTGAACATAAACATCCCTGTAATATTGATGGTAGTTTTTATATGTCTGTGTGCTCCATGTTTGATGCAATGCTTGTCATCTATGATGTGAAGGATAATGGCCATACACCTGCAAGACCAAGTCGTGGTGAAAATGGACCCAGGTGAATTCCCGGACTGACTAAATGAAGACTGTAGTCTACCTTTTGTAGATGAAGAAGTTATTTTAAATGATAATTACCTTAAATGCATGTATCTGTTATTTGAATTGATTTTTCCTTACTATCTGGTTGCAGAAACCAGGTGTCTATGCCTCACCAAAAAAAGAAAAAAAAGTATAATCATTTCCAGTCAGAGTTTAATGATATCCCTGCTAAAACAAGATTGTGGGGTGTAGGAATTGATGTCTAAATTGATATCTTTGGCTTGAACAAGGTCTCATCTCATCATCTCTAGCCGCTTTATCCTGTTCTACAGGGTCGCAGGCAAGCTGGAGCCTATCCCAGCTG
>JAPEKO010000025.1:18660654-18672216 GCA_027576075.1 Cathorops hypophthalmus
TGAGTGCAGAAACTGGAACTAAAACATAAAAAGAAATAAAAGAGACATTTTTTCTGTGTGTTTATTTGATTCTAACTCTATTTTCAATATAGAAATAAATCGCGATTAATTGCGAGTTAACTATGGGAAAAATGCGATTAATCGCGATTAAAAAAATTAATCGTTTGACAGCCCTAGTTTCAACATTCAATGATGTCTTTGTACTATTTTCAATTTTCGAGTCAATCTTGACAATATCACTCTCCTGATTTATAAAACTGTAGCATTACCAATAGAGTGCTTAAGTGCCAGGATTGGGGTTAGTACAGGTATGAACATCTCTCCATTTCCTGTATGTCTTTTGGCTATTCAGTGATGAGTAAAGTAACATCTTGAAGTCTCCAGACTGTTGGTTCTTCACCGTTTACCTGACAATGCACCTCCACGACGACCCATCCAGATCATCCTGCTCCTCCACATAGAGCCGCACATTTTGGTCTTGATCCAGTTGGAACCAGTAGAGGAGCCCTTCCTTATCTTTGCCAATTGGCTGCAGGCGCATTTGCTCTGGGTCTTCCTCGTTCACTGCCGTCTTAAACTTGAGGTTGTCATCAAACTGGCTTTCACACAAGTACTGTAAAACATACAAGCAATCAAACACAAGTAATGTAGTGTAGCAAGTAGGGGCCTGCTACTATTATCGATCGTATACTATTGGTCTGTATGCAGGGCAGCGGTGATGCAGTGATGCAATAGGACAGCTCCATACTTTAATTTACTGCCAATGTTGACTTTCATAGGTCCTTCAGTTTCCTCCCACCTCCCAAAAACATACCAGTTAGTGAACTGGCTATGTTAAATTAGGCCTTGGTGCCTAGGGATGGACCAACATCTCACTTGGGTTGTATTTCTACCTCATGTCCAGTATTCCCAGGACCAGGTCCTGAACATTATAAAGTGATGACTGAAAATGAATAAATGATAAGTATGGGTATCATAAGTAATTACACAAATATAACTAAACATTTTACCATGTAGATCACTATATTCATTCAATTACCTTCAGCAACCACTTCATTCAGGTCAGAATCAGG
This sequence comes from Cathorops hypophthalmus, assembly GCA_027576075.1. NCBI lineage: Eukaryota > Metazoa > Chordata > Actinopteri > Siluriformes > Ariidae > Cathorops > Cathorops hypophthalmus. The sequence continues at coordinate 18,661,728 of JAPEKO010000025.1, forward strand.
GTGGATACATAGACTATCCTGGGAACACTGGGCATGAGGAGGGATATATACCATGCACACACACATTCACACACTCACTCACACCTAGGGGCAATTTCAACTAGCCAATCCAGGTGTTTTTGGAGGCCGGAGGAAACTGGAGAATCTGGATGAAACCCACACAGACATGAGAACAACAAATCTCCATTCAGAGAGTAACTCAAGATCAGGATCGAACCAGGGACCCTGTGGCTGTGAGGAGGCAAAGATCCCCACTGTGCCACCATGCTGCCCACTAGATTCACATAAATCAGGATATAATGATCTTGCATTACTACATACACTCTTAGGTTCTCTCAAAATTCTAGAACCGTTTTCAATTTTTTTCCCCCCTCACAGTGCTAAATAATTTGAAACTAATGTAAATATTTTGAAGACTGTTCATAGTTGCCAGTTCCTTTCAAAGCAGCACCTTAAGGATGTCAGCCTTGCACTCCATTGACATTTCTGGGTATCCTTTCCTCTCCAGCTCCCATGCCCAGGTACTGTTGAACTCCTGACATACCTGTGTTTAAAAAAATTTAAGAGATGAGAACATTTTGTCCAAGATGAAATCCAGACTGAGAAATCTAGATGTATGGATTTTAACTACACCAGGCAAACATAGTGCTCAATATTTAATTTACCTTAACAAGATACTTCTCCCATCTGTCTGATGTCACAGACTTTCCAAGTTTGCGAAGTAACTTCACATGGAGCTCAATAAGAGGCTGCGGAACTACAAAGTCCCAGAAAGATGATCAATAAATCAATAACACATCAATCATGAATTAGATGAAAATTCATGCATACAGTTGAGTGCAAAAGTTTTTGTACCCTTAAGTCAAAGACATTTAGTGTGGTCCTTTCAAAATAACTTTAAAATATGAATATTTCATTTAGAGTAAGGAGTCCAGAATGTGCTTTTTATGTATTTTTACTGATAGAAATCCAACTGTGTCATCTATTAGGTAGTCATTTGATGGTTGTTGTAGTTTTCCAAGGACACAATCAGCTCTGCCATCATGGGGAAACAGTAGGTTGGTGGGATGAGGAGAGTGTAATAATTTGGTGATATGCAGAATTAAACCATGAGAAATATGGTGAACTGATCAAACTATACATGTGTGTCATATTCAACACATCAGAGAAGTTAATATTTCTCATATTTTGTAAAATTGTGTGGTTTGGTGTGGTGCGTCTCTGCTGTAAGTGCTTCCATACCCATTAAATTTTTTTGTGGATAATTACAGATATCATCTGTTCTGCAAGGAGTCTCTGGCTATTAGTTACTTTTATACATGCAAAGACCTGTATTATTGTTAACATGTGTGACGTTACAAAAAAGTGTTATAAACATGTTATAAACCACTATTTTAGGATCACCCGACAAAGCTCTGCCATTTTAGTCTGGACATATTACAAATACGAAATTAATATTTGTGTAAACAAATAGTGGAAAGAAAGTTTGCCTAAGAAGTTGTGCGCATGCGCGGAAGAGACGTCCGGCGGCTCTGTCCTGTTCGTCACAATGTTGCTAGTTAAAACTGAATGTAAACATGAGTCTGATTTAAAAGTATCTACATTACACGACAGAAATCAGAAACTGTTCTATGTTCTTCATGCTGTTTGGGGAGGGGGGACACACAGCCAGTGATTGTTCATATAAATACTGAGGAAACATTTTGGTCCAGATTTGAATGTAGAATTAAAAACAGTAGAGCAAGCAACAACAAACCCAATGGAAAAATTCCACCTGACAGTTAGCTAGCGGTACTGAGATGCTAGTTAATATTAACCCGAAATAGCATAGAATTAGCCTAAAACACTCTAACGAAGCATATAAAACAAGTGAGGTGCATAGTCATACGCAGGGTTTATTCTTACTTAACATCCCAGAATAATGGCTTCTAGCTTGTTACAGACTCACGGTAGATCAAATCCAGAAAACTAGCATGCTAGCCAAGAGCTGTGTTTCTCAGTCCGTTAGCTAGTTACAGTAGTACACTGTTTCCTACTCTAATACATTTGATGTCCGTTCTTTAATAAGTCCTTCGCGTTGTTACGACGTGTATTAAATCTGGGGAAATATCAAATGTGGAGTTAATGTTGTGTAAGACACTGAACTAGAACAGCACCATGATGAGGAGGAGGAGGATGGAGAGACCCTCACTAGTCTATATACCCATCCACAACGTCGCAGTAAAATGTCCTTTTCCCCCCTCACCTGATGATGTATCCTGCAAGTATCCCTCCATCTGCGGGAAAGTCATTTCAGGTAGATCCAGAGCAGCACCGTATCGCTCTAAAAACGAGCAAACGACGGCAAAGCTCGGACATAAACCCGGAGGAAGACCCGCTAGAGCTACCGGAGCAGCCATTTTCCCTACCCGGGTTACAGTATAGAGTGAGATTAAAGCCAGGGAGGACCGAGGCCTGCCCACAATTCACCGCGACGGGGAAAACATCATTACCAGATCGCGTTGTGGATCACAACTTTCAGAAAATGCGTCATGCATAAACCGATTTGGTGATGTAAAGTGTTGTGGCTACCAATAAATCCAGCAATCAAGACAGCACAAGCAACCTTGTTTCAGTGCTGCGCCGTTGAAATACCCCAAATCCCATTATAATGTTTCTGTATTTATCATTTAACAGTATTAATAATCAATAATTATTAGTCTCGTGAACCCTTGCTGACTAGGAAGAGGATGGAAACCATGCCGTCTCCAAGCGGGCGTTACCTTTCGCCCACCGGTATTTTAATAAACCCTGCCTTCCTGCGCTGCGACCGGCTCGCTGTGAATCTGTCCAATCCACGGGCTGCTTGTCTCATGAGCAATAGCCAATATAATACATAGGTGTGTCCCTACGTCAATGCCGGTACCGGAAGTAAATTTCCAAAGCATTGAATGAGCTACTGATAGCTACCGTTACGAAGACAGATTCATTGCATAAAACGGATTGTTCCTGAATTTTCTATGATATGAAAAAAAAAACATACTAAGATGAATAAATGTATTGATAAGGTCGGAAAATGTAAAGATCTAAAATATGTAGTCTTTTGTATGCGTACTACAAGTCCCTTAAAGCAACACGAGCATCGTGAGACGTATTGTAACATCCGGGCACTTTGACTGTACGTGCCGTAGTTAGCTAGTTTTTCAAAGGCACGGTTACTCGAAGATTTCACCTCTCCCAAAATAGTAATATATTTATATACATTATTATATCACTATAGTATAGCAATATACTATATACAAAGTATTTAAGCACCACCATGGGTTTCTAGAAAAAACGAGCCACATATTAACGCAAGTTGTGTGCTAGCCACCAAAGGCAATTGGGCCGGTCAAGTGCCACCTGATTGGATACAGATCATGACGTAAGCAATGGGGCGTGTTAGGCAGTCACGGCCATATTTTTATTATAGTTCAGCAACGGTAAAACTGTTTATCTAAAGCGAGAGTTTGAGTCTATCAAGAAAGCAGAACCGCCATATACTGGGGTAAGCAAAGTCTTTATTTGCATGAAGTTAGTCTGTTGTACTAATCGTAAAATCTCCCCTTTAGTGACATAAACTGTCAATTATTCAGTTAAAGGAGAGAGCAGTCATGTCATCCCCAGAAATTGCATCTCTATCCTGGGGCCATATAAAGGTCAAAGGTTGTGCTTCTTCCTACAAAGATTGCAAGGTGTGGCCAGGTGGCAGTCGAGAATGGGACTGGAGAGAGACTGGGACAGATGTGAGTGCCAATACACTTTATGGAGCAACTAACTGATATTTCACTTCTTCCCCTGACTTACGTTAAACAGACACTTGCCTCTATCAGCACTGACGCATTTCAGTTTCAAAATCCGAAAACCCCTCGTGATCCCACATCTTGGGAATTTATTTTTTAGGGGCAGTATTTTTTTAGCTAAATTTTCTCCACTTGCTGGCTCACAAACTAATGCCAACAAGGAATAGGGCAGAAGAAAGCTACAACTAGAGAAACAAACAAAAATAAATAAATATATAGCATTCAAGATTAATGTCCCCAAAGCTGTATAATCCGTTAACATAATGCACGTTGGATGTTGTAATGAATTCTAAATGCTAAGTGATAAAATGCTTTGTGACAAAAAATATGAAATATTAAAAAACTAGTTGTATATGTATTACAAGGTTCCTTCAGCTCTTCCCATTTGATTTCTGTACAAGTCACAATCTACTGCATGTTCTTAAAAGTGAGCCTTTCACTTCAGTAGTAATTACATTTCAGACTACCACAGGAACAGGAAGGCACCATTTTTTAAATGCCATGTGTGTCTCAGCATCATCCAGGTGTCCAGCCAGCCGACCTGGAGGAAATCTTGAGAAAAGGAGTTCAGACGCTGGTTATAGGAAGAGGAATGAGTGAAGCATTACAGGTGATTTCAATGATAAGTCTGAAAATATAACCAGACAAAGAAGAAGAGATTAATATGCGCCTCCATCTCCCTCCCCCCCGAACACCTGGATGGTTTGAGAGTAAACTGGATTAACGGTTGTGATCTTGCTGCCACAGGTGCCTCCCGCTACAGTGGAACATGTAAAGAAACAGGGCGTGGATGTAAAGGTACTGCAGACTGAGAAGGCTGTGAAAGAGTACAACATCCTTGCAGGACAAGGGGCTAAAGTGGGAGGAGTTTTCCATTCCACCTGCTGAAGATGCCAAGCATCTCAGCTGTGTGTTAAAAATCTAAAAGCAATGTCCAAACCTTTTATTTAATTTTCATGAAAAGGCTGTTCAAATATTTTAATTCTTTAATAAAATTACAGTATTTACAACACACAAAAGACAAGGATTTATGATGCAAAAACTACAAATCAATATTTTCTGCCAAAATAAAATCAGTGTTAAGGAAAAAAGCTGTTGATTCATTTGTTGGCGTCAGGTTCAGCTCGGTCCTCAATTCCTCTCCAACATATCTGTCTCAAAGTCCAAGGTCAGCGCCGAGCAGGTTTTGGCATGATGAAGACTTTGACAGGCTTGCTGAGGTTGATGGTGCCCTCGATTGAGCTTTCAGTTGTTGGCAGGCCTTCTGTGCTCTCATCCCAGGTTGGTTTGGGGGCAGCCAGTTTACTGCTGTAGGCCAGGAGCAACCGCACGTCGATCTGAGATGGCTCTGGGAGAGTGATGAGAACAACAGAAAGCAAGAAGGAGGAAATTACTTTACGAAAATTCATTCATTCATTTTCAGTAGCTGCTTTATCCTGGTCAGGGTTGCAATGGGTCCGGAGTGTATCGCATTAACACTGGGTACAAGGTGGGATAATTACTACTATTCTATCACAGGGAACCATACAAACACATTCACACCTGTGGGCAATTTAGATTAACCAACCCATTTTCCTGCATGGTTTTGGACACTGGAAGGAAACCGGAGAACCTGGAGTAAGCCCATATGAACACAGAGCACATGCACAACTCCACACAAACCTGAGTCAGGAACAAATCAGGGACTCTGCAGCTGTGAGATGGCTGTGCTACCAACAAACATGCTGTGGCTCTAAGGAAATTACTTAAGCAAATACATAAAATATGTGCATGCTGTTACAATGTATAAACTATGAAGCAGATAGATGATCGCGTACTGGGATGTCAAGACATCGTACTAAGTCAGAAAGGGACACACTACTAACCCAAAGGAGTACAGTGTACAATTAAAACCTTGTTCTCTAAGTGGTTAGCACGGTCGCCTCACAGCAAGAAGGTTCTGGGTTCGAACCCAGTGGCCGGCAAGGCCTTTCTGTGTGGAGTTTGCATGTTCTCCCCGTGTCTGCATGGGTTTCCTCCGGGTGCTCTGGTTTCCCCCACAGTCCAAAGACATGCAGTTAGGTTAACGTGGGGCAGCTTTGGGAAGTGCCCTTGAGCAAGGTACTTAGCCCCTGACTGATCCCCGAGCGCTCTAGTGTGGCTGCTCACTGTGCACGCACGTGTGTTCACTGCTTCAAATACAGAGGATGAATTTCACTGTGCTTGAAGTGTGCATGTGACAAATAAAGGTTCTTCTAAAAGGCTTTTATCGGTAGAAATATTTCACCACACACTCTGTGTATTAGAGAAATGGCTCGATTCCCACACATTCGAAATGATTCTGGCAAGAACCACATTCTCCGGCCTAGATACAATTCTATTTATATCAGTGTGGCTGCTAGGATTTCATTCCCTATGCTCTAATAATCTCGCAGCAGAAAAGGATTTATCTCTTTCTTTTAGAAAAAAACATGCTCATGAAACCCCTGAGGACAAAAAAAAAAAGTATGCATGTATTAATTTTGTCTACATTAACTCTCTCTTAAGTTCAAAACAGAAGTTTGCTGCCTTGTTGCCTCACTGCCGTTAATAGACAGGTGTCTCATAAAGCAGGACCTTTGACTGAAGGCATCGTCTAAATACGTTTGTTTCGAATGATCTTTCAGGATAGCATTTATGTGACATCAGCACGCTGTGTAACTAAACCAAAAAGCTAGCTAGCAGGCTAACAGATACCTCACAAATCATATCAAAAGTTCATTTGGTTACAGTCATGGGGCTTATAAGATAGAATAATGTTTTTTTCTTGGTAACGTTTCATAAATCTAACTGAAAAAGTTTATATTAGTATATGAAATTACTCTTCTGTGAAATTCGGTCCACCCCCCTTTCTTGAAGGAGCTGCCGCACAGATTTATGGGTAAAAGGCAGCACTTAGCTGCATACATCTATGTTGCCTTCAACTGGGGGAAGTTTGAAGGCATCTTAGAAGACAAGAAACGAGAATTTGATCAGTTTTGAATGGTCCTTGATGCCTTGTGAGACATCCTCCTGAGGAAGCATTTTCCCCATTTCGAACGCACCCAATATCCAACAATCATGACTAAATTCCAGGAAATTAATCAAGCTGTAGAAATGAACAAATGGGAATAATCTCACCTGTCCAGGCTGAATGGGACAGATACACTTGAGTGAGAAGTCGCACCCTTCCTGGTCCTGGTGTCCTAAAATCTCCAGGTTTAGGATGAATTATGTGCAGCTGTCCATCTGGGTAGAGTACCTGTCGAAGGAAGGAGAAAAGATTATTTACTACAGGACATAAAACACAATTTTATATCTCATGCCCCTAAAATGCTGACTCAACAATGAAAGGACCCTTACTTGCACTTTAACTGTAGCTTGTGGGTCTTGCACATGTTCCAGAGTAGCATCGAGGTCTAATGCCAGTACTAAGCCAGAGGTAAACCGCAGTGGGTTGTCTGACTCTCCCGTTGGCTCAATAATTGTAGCTGAAGCTCTGTGGATCTGGAAAACCCCAAATAATAGTTTTAGAAACACATTGTAGAAAATAAATATTTGCTGCAACAATTTTTCTTCTAAACAGACACTTTGATGTGAATGAACAGACCTGCTCGGGGAGTTTGAGGTGAGTGAATCTGCTCTGTCTCAGAGTGGTCTGGAGGATCTTCACTAAGTCCAGTGGTTTGCAGGCTACGAGTCTGGGCATCAGTTCTAGAAGCTTCTCCACAAAACTGTCCTGAAGGTGGGGCAGCTCGGTCATGAAGAGCCTGTGCAAAAGAAGGCTGTTTAGATCTGATGGAATGGCAAACAGAAATATCGGGGTGTGTTGTTAAGCATCGTAAGGTGATTAAGAAAGGTGACTATTTTTAAGTTTGTCACATTTAAATGTCATGCACCATCCATGAGATTTACGTAATTCTTATGACATTCAGTGATGTTATACCAGCTATAAAGAGGCTCTGTTTTTCCTCTCTCAAAGTTAAGAAGACTAACTTCTTCCTCTGTTCTCAAGACTCCAGTTGCAGAAAACCTGACCGTTACAAAGAGCTGACACTGGAGAATCCTTCCACAAATTTTAAACGAATATCTCCTTACAGAAAACTTCACCTTATCAATGGCTGTATCTTTTTCTTTGTTAAATAATATTTTATCTGTTTATTATTAAACTTGGAGTATGTGGAGCATCCACTATACAAGTCCCTGTGAATAAGCTGTTACTATAGACATTATAACAAGAACATTTAATATAAACCTGTGATCTGCCTTTCAGTCAGAACTACTGCCACAGCTGCTGTTTGGGAAAATTAATCTCCAACATTTGAGCAAATTCATACTCATAATTACTACTGTTAACACAGTGACATTCATTGAGCTGCCAGTCCCACCTGTTCAACTAACTTGTTGCTTCACTCATTGGTCATTTTATTATCTGTGGTCATCATACAAGTGGATTTTATAGGTATACAACAAATAGGGACTGTTGCTATGTACAATTTATTCACACCCTACCTCACCAGTCAGTGCCGAGTTCATAGAGAGTGAATCTGCAGCACAGCTGTGACACTTCATTTCACTGTTATGTATCATACCTCTGAAAGGACTCCACTTCCTGGAGGAACTTCTCACATAGTCCAAGAAGTGGTTCAGCCCTGTTAAAGAAAAGCAGGCTAGTATGATTCCATGGTTACATTCAATTTTTATTTTTGAACATTGGCAATACAGCTGTATTGATTACACCCTGTTGTGACTCTGCAAAAGTTAGGAGGTGATGCGACTGAACCAGTCCATTGGGCTCCGAATCAGTGAAGTAACAATGTTCCTTGGCACCGTGCTTCTTTCCCCCTAATGTAGAAGTATGTGTCAGACTGTTTTTTTTTTGTTGTTTTTAAAATCCCAATCCTGCCCACAATGTTTTCTAATTAACTTAGCGGATTTCCAAAATGTAATTTAAACCATAGTGTCCCTGGCCAGAACAAAACATTTCCTGAAGATGGATGAATGTTGTAAACAAGTTCAATATATGTAGACTTTCAATTCCAGTCAAGAGAAAGTGGTCTCTTGAACCTCAAAACTAATTGTTTAAAATCAAAATGTTTGCACAATGCTAAATTGTGAAGCACTGATCACATTGAACTGTGGCTGCTTTAAACATACCTTTTAAACAGGATTGTAGATTACACAGATGTACAGAACTGTACAAAAGTCTTAGGCACATGTAAAGAAATGTTGTAGACCAAAAACTGATTAAAAATAATGAAATTAAATGTTTCAACATTAAAAAAAAAAAATACTATAACAGCAGTAAACCATAATAAATGAAACAGTCAATATTTGGTGTGAGATGACCCTTTTTTAAAGCATTAAAAATAGTAGTCTCAGGTACAATGAGTGCAGTTTTATAAGGAAATGAGCAGTAGGTTTTACTGAGCATCTTGCAGAACCAGCCACAGTTCTCCTGGATACTGTCACATTTGCTTCTTAATTTTGCAGCAAAATCCAGTAGCCTTCATTATTCTTGATTCTTTTTAATCTGAAAAGTGGTCTCTTATGTAATATGCTACTCAGATATACACACTTATTTTTCCCTGTAGCATTTAATTTTGTGATGGAAAATAAATGTTTGGAATTCTAAAATGCTTTTGTACTGATTTGATAATGCAGAAGTCATAAAATAGAAATCTATAACAAAGTTTGTTTGTGATAGATAGATAGATAGATAGATAGATAGATAGATAGATAGATAGATAGATAGATAGATAGATAGATAGATAGATACCTCAGACTTTTATACAATGTAAAATATATGTGCAATCATTTGATATTGTCTTAGGAGCATTATACATTCCTTCCTGATAGTCAAGTGTGTGTTAACAGTGCTGACCCTTGTTTGGTGCGGGCAGTAAGAACGAGTTGTAGTGCCTTGGCTTGCAGTCGCACATTATGAATAGTTGCCACCTGACGCGTCTCCAGTCCACTGTATAAGAATTCCAGCTTATATGTCTCTTCCAGAATCTAATATGTGTGCACGCACGCACGCACACACACACACACACACACACAATATTCACAGAGGACAAACAAATCTATACCAACATAAGAGAAAATATATTTATATTTTTATATTACATTTAAGTTTATATTCAGCTTCATTTTGTTTTATTTGATGATTTCAGGCAGGTAAGGGAGAAAAATCTGAATATAATCATTTACTGGTACATTAAATTTGGCTATATTAAACATTTTATTGTTCTTTGCAGTGTGTGCACATGTGTGTTGGTACCTGCTGTGCAGCAGTTGATGCCATGGCATTCTGCTTCAGACACAGAGGCACAGCCATGTTCCACAGTTTCTCTTGTAGAGCCTGATGTGTAAAAATGAAATTACCATAAAGTTCTCAAATCTTCCAAATGCATTGGTATCATTCACTGAAAATGACCAAGCTCTTTTATAGGACTTTTACTTACACGGAGTTCATGGTATAAGGGAAAAGACAGCGCAAGTAAAAATTAGGGCTGCAGCTATCGAATATTTTTGGAATCGAGTATTCTGTCGATTTTTTTCATCGAGTAATCGGATAAATGATACTTTTGACTTTTTAAACAACTATATCAATAGTGTGTTATGCAACATGAAAGGCCTCTTAAAACGAGCAAGCAATTGGCTGTTAT
>JAPEKO010000025.1:18766520-18777700 GCA_027576075.1 Cathorops hypophthalmus
AAGAAGAAGCCGTATCTAAACATGATCCAGAAGCGCAGACGTCTTCTCTGGGCCAAGGCTCATTTAAAATGGACTGTCGCAAAGTGGAAAACTGTTCTGTGGTCAGACGAATCAAAATTTGAAGTTCTTTATGGAAATCAAGGATGCTGTGTCATTCGGACTAAAGAGCAGAAGGACGACCCAAGTTGTTATCAGCGCTCAGTTCAGAAGCCTACATCTCTGATGGCCAACTCTGGACTTGTAATTATTCGCCACAGACTGGAGAATGCTCTTGACCAAAATTGGGTTTTGAGCTTGCTTTTCATTCCTGAGAGTATCAGGTCAACCAAAATTTGGTCAACTGACTGAGATTGGAAACCAAAATTTGGCTTTGGAACACAACCCTAAATTTGGTTGTGGCTTAATTTTATACTAATTTTGCTTAAAGAACAGGGAATAAGCCAAATTCTGGTCTAATTTTGAAAATGAAAATTATTTCGTATGGGCTGGTTCACAAAATGTTTGTAAGTTATTTAAATGGCTTTTGCAGCATACCATTGAGAAAATATGTCCATGTGAATGAGCAGACATAAACTGATAACTTGTATACCGAGTTGGAAATGACAAATAAGCTCATGTTACCACAAAGAAAGGGCCCAGCGAATTCTGCCGACACTCTTCAATTAACTGGAATCGCACCTGCTGCGTTGGCCACTGATTTGGCTTTGGCTCTTCAAAAGGGTCAATAACCTGCACAAAGGAGATCATAAATATTACTCAGCCTGACTCTGAGTGAATCATCTATAATCATGACAACTTGATCTTATGATCTTTCTTTTGTTTCTCTTTGTTTGCATTTATGTAACATATGGTGCTTCATCAATATAGTATTACCCAGAATCTGTTTGACTTTAATAATTAAAAAGCATGAATGATTGGGCAGAGTTGGACAAAAAGGCTTCCAGCGAAAATACATTCAATTTTATGGACTTGTGCTTTTATATCTACACAATTACTCCTCCCATGTCAACTGACACAAGTACTTGTCTTTGTCAAGAATAAAAACAACACACAAGAAAGTCAGTTTAAATCAGAGAAAAAAAAATGCATAAAAATTACTTGCCCTGAAGTCTACCCCATGTGTACGTCTGCAGTAGTCCCTTATTTTAGGGAACACATGCTCTCTTAGAACCTTCCTTTCTGTGACAGAGTCTGAAACACATGGTCAACATATAAAAGAGTCCTGATCATGTTTATCAACATATTAATATAGAGTATATGCAACATAAAATCCATTCTTTTTTGGTAACATACAGCAGAAATCTGTAGCACAATCCACAGTTTGTAGTGTGCAATCCATACTTCAAATTTTAACAGCATATCCTACTTAATGACACTAATTACTACACATTGTAACAACAGAAAATAAATATTTGGCAACCAAAAAGAAAAAGTGCACATACCATCAGGGTTGGAACACAAGTAAAGTTTCACACAAGCCATCTATTGTAACACTGATCCAGGAATCCACTTAAAAAAAAAAAGAAATCAAAAATAAAAAACTGATAGATCACTCATGTTTTCATGTTACACCCTGGACTGATGATATGGACTGGGTAAGAGGAGGTGGGAAGGAGCTGTGACTGTAACTCTGAAGCTCCTCCTTCAATTCCTGGGAACAGTTTTGTCCAAAATATTATATGGAAATGAATGGACTGACACTCAACATCCACTTTGTCAGGATCACGGATCACCTGTACAACTGTAATTCATGCATCATGGCAGCAGCACAATATAAAAGAGAATGCACAAATAGGTCAAAAGCTTCAGTTAATTTTTACATCAAACATCAGAATGAAGCAAAAGTGTGATCTCTCTGACTTTGATCGTGGTATGAATGTTGGTACCAGATGGACGGGTTTGAGGATTTCAGAAACTGCTGATCTGGGAATTTCACACATGAGTCTCTAGAGTTTACATAGAATGGTACAAACAAATAAAACAAACAAACCAACCCAACAACACTGAGTGAGTAATGGTTCTGTGTGGAAACACCTAGTTGATCAGAGAGGTCAAAGGAGAATGGTCAGATTGGTTGGAGCTGACAGGAAGGATATAAGAAAGAAAAGAAAGAAAGCACAACTTTATTCATCACACACTTGTGAAATTTCCTCTCTGCATTTAACCCATTTGAAGCAGTGAACACACACATGTACACACACGTGAGCAATGAGCACACACACCCAGAGCAGTGGGCAGCCATGCGAACAGTGCCCAGGGAGCAGTTGGGAGTTAGGTGCCTCACTCAAGAGCACCTCAGCCCAAGGCTGTCCCATATCATCCTAACCGCATGTCTTTGGACTGAACCTTCTTGCTGTGAGGTGACCGTGCTAACCACTACACCACTGTGCCACCTCAAATAATCACTCTTTACAACTGTGGTGAGCAGAAAAGCATCTCAGCAAGCAGAAAACATTGAGTATTGAGGTGCATGAGTTACAACAACTGAAGACCACATTGGGTCCAATCCTTTCAGCCAAGAACAGGAATCTGAGGCCATCATGGGCACAGTGTCACTGAAACTGGACAGTTGGATACTGGAAAAACAAGCAGCAACTTTTTTGCCCCCGGAATATTCAACTATCCAATTCCAGTGGGTTATACAATATCTTTCCTGGCAGCTCAAACCAATTTGGCTATTTTTCTCTGACCTCCCTTCTCAAAAAGGTGTTTCCAGTCATAGAACTGCACTATTCCGTGTAAACTCTAGAGACTGTTGTGTGTAAAAACCCCAGGAGATCAGCAATTAATGAAATACTCAAACCAGCCTTTTTGGTATCAACATACATGCAAAGATCAAAGTCACAGAGATTACACTTTTGCTTCATTCTGTTGTTTGATATGAACTATAAATGAAGCTCTTGGCCTGTAACTGCATGATTTTTTGCAATGAACTGTTGCACAGCTGGCCAATTAGATAATAGGTCTACAGTTGTCATGAAAACATTCACTGTAGGAGCTTTAAGTCAAGTTTACTTGTATAGCGCTTTTAACAATAAACATTGTCACAAAGCAGCTTTACAGAATTTGAATGACTAAAAACATGAGCTAATTTTATCCCTAATCTATCCCCAATGGCAAGCCTGTGGCGGCGGTGGCAAGGAAAAACTCCCTCAGACGACATGAAGAAACCTCAAGAGGAACCAGACTCAAAAGGGAACCCATTTGGGCAACAGACAACACGACTAACATTAACAGTCCTAACAAAGTCAGCTTCGTTGATGCTATAACCCCCCATCAATGGAAACCTGAGCGCAAAACCGTTGACGACAACCGCAGTCCCAAATTCAGCAAGTCAACTGCAGTCCTAAAGTCAGCAAATCAACTGCAGTCCCTAGCCACAAAAGCATCACTGCAAGAGTCCAGGTCATCCTCCAGGTGCAGCCCCCAACTGCCCTCCACAGGAGCAATGCAATGAGACTCCAATCAAACACAGGACACCAGGATGGATCAGGCAGGTCCGAGGAGCAGAATAGGTCAACATCTCGATCCCAGGACCAACATGTAACTCAGAGAGACAGATTTGGAGGGGAACCCCTACAAGTTGTTATGTATGCCTAATGTCACCTGAATAAGTAGGAGCAGTATACATATTGCACTGAGTACACGCAGGGACTCCTGCAACTAACTATGACAGCATAACTAAAAGGGGAGAGCCAGAAGGTAAACACAGGCATGAGGGAGTCCCAGGACATAAAGCAGCCAGACACTATACTGTCAACAAACTCGAGTGAGCAAGCGAGTGGGGGACTGACAGCATCCATACATCCCAGTTTACCAAAACACTCTATGTCTGAGGACCCTCCAGATCTACTCCTTTACCTCATAAGCACCATTAACAAAAGGTTTGACTAAACAGATGTTTTCAGCCTAGACTTAAACGCTGAGGATCTGAGTGACTTTGACAAGGGCCAAATTGTGATGGCTAAATGACTGGGTCTGAGCATCTTCAAAATGGCAGGTCTTCTAAGGTGTTCCCAGTATGCAGTTTGACCAAAGGAGGAAACTGTTGAACCGGCAACAGGGTCATGGGTGCCCAAGGTTCATTGATGCATTTGGGGAGCAAAGGCTATCTTATCTGATCCAATCCCACAAAAGCTACTGTAGTACAAATTGCTGAAAAAGTTAATGCTGACTATGATAGAAAGTCATCAGAACACAGTGCATCACAGCTTGCTGCATATGGGGCTGCATAATCGCAGACCAATCAGAGCGCCCATGTTGACCCCTGTCCATTGCCGAAAGTGCCTACAATGAGCATGTGAGCATCAGAACTGAACCATGGAGCAATGAAAGAACATGGCCTGGTCTTATGAATCATGTTTTCTTTTACATAATACGTACAGCCAGGTGCCTTTGTATCACTTACCTAGGAAGGAAATGGCACCAGAATGCACTATGAGAAGAATTCAAACAGTGTGATGCTCTGGGCAATGTTTTGCTGGGAAATATTGGGTCCTGGCATTCATGCAGATGTTACTTTGATATGTACCACCTATCTAAAAAATTGTTGCAGACCAAGAACATCCCTTCATGGCAATAGTAATGCGTAATGACAGTGGCCTCTTTCAGCAGGATAATGCGCCCTGCCACACTGCAAAAATTGTTCAGGAATGGTTTGAGGAACATGACAAAGAGGTGTTGACTTGACCTTCAAATCCGCTGGATCTCAAGATGGTCGAGCATTTATGGGATGTGCTGGACAAACAAGTCCGATCCATGGAGGCCCTACCTCACAACTTATAGAACATAAAGGATCTGCTGCTAATGTTTTGTTGCCAGAAGCACACCTTCAGAGGTTTTGCGGAGTCCATACCTCAATGGATCACTGTTTTGGTGGCACAAGAAGGACCGGCACAATATTAGGTAAGTGGTATTAATGTTATGGCTGATCAATGTATGACACAGCATTGTTGATAATGAGGAAAGATATATCTGTATATTATACCTCTCTGGAATAAAACAGCTCCTCTTTCAGAAGTCCATTTCCTTGTAGCAGTCCCCAGTCCATCCTTAGGTTCCAGGTTACAGTCACTATTACACTTATGCAGGTAGATATGGCCCACAAGTACAGATACACGTATACACTCTCCTCCATGGCCAGATCATACTTCTCTAAAGCACATAGATCATTAAGATTCTATCCAATCTATGAATGAATGAATGAATGAATGAATGAGGTAATATGGGCAGTGTTTATAGAGCAACATAAAATCTTCATAAGCTCTTCTTGCCAACTAACATAAATCAGAACAAATTTTCTAACTCCAATTTGCTTACTCCAACAGCTGTAAAAGAAAAAAAAACTTTTAAGTTGACAGAATATCTGAGTTACAAGAAATATATATTTGCTGGCATTAGGTGATGTTATTACATTTTCTTATGCTGGAACATTGCAACAACTGACCACAGTGACCACTTCTGATGAGTGACGCCGGTTTCCCCCACAGTCCAAAGACATGCAGGTTAGATTAATTGGTAGCTCTAAATTGACCGTAGGTGTGAGTGTGAATGGTTGTTTGTCTCTGTGTTAGCCCTGCAATAACCTGGTGACTTGTCCAGGGTGTACCCCGCCTCTCATCCATATTCAGCTGGGATAGGCTCCAGCTTGCCTGCGACCCTATAGGACAGGATAAGCAGCAACAGATAATGGATGGATGGATATTTTCAACACGAGAAGATAAATGTCATATCTTTGCACCACCATGTAATGTTGTTTATATTATATGGACACTTCCACAAAAATTAATTAAAATAATTTTAATTTTGAAACGGTTCACCATTTTGACAACACGTGTCTTGTCCGTGGGAAAACACTGGGAGTGATGTCATCAGAGTGAAATATTGGAAATTGTCACTCAGATCTGCAATGTATTTTGTATGAAAAATGCAAGTTTTTCAACATGAGAAGATAAACTTCATATCTTCAAGCCAATATGTGATTTCCTTTTTATTAAATAGACACATTCACAAACAAAAAGTACCCAAATTTATCAAAACAATTCCTCAATTTCCTCAAAAATGATATGCAGAGAATTATGTCATGGTTTTGGATCTCCATGTTCTGGATGTAGTTTGTATGAAAAATAGCAAGACATCAGCCATAACATTAAAACACTGATAGGGGAAGTGAATAACATTGATTATCTCATTACAATGGCACCTGTCAACGGGTGGGATATATTAGGCAGCAAGAGAATAGTCAGCTCTTGAAGTTGATGTGTTGGAAGCAGGAAAAATGGGCAGGCATAAGGATCTGAGCAACTTTGACAAGGGCCAAATCATGATGGCTAGATGACTGGGTCTGAGCATCTCCAAAATGGCACATCTTGTGGGTGTTCCCAGTATGCAGTAGCTAGTACCTAGCAAAAGTGGTCCCAATAAAGTCAACCAGCAACAGGGTGTTGAAGGTTCACTGATTCACATCGAGCATGAAGACTAGTCCATATGTGCTAATCCCACAGAAGAGTGGGACAAACTGCTGAAAAAATTAGTGCTGGCTAAAACTTAAGGTTTCAGCATTAACTTTTTTCAGCAGTTTGTGCTACAATAGAAGTATTGTCCTGCTGGAAAACCCAATCGTCAGAGTTAGGGAACATTGACAGAGCAGAAGGAAGCAAGTTTTCTTCCAGGATAACCTTGTACATGGCTTGATTCATGTGTCCTTCACAAACAAAAATCTGCCCCATTCCAGCCATGCTGAAGCACCCCCAGATCATCATCGACCCGCCACCAAATTTCACAATGGGTGTGAGACACTGTGGTTTGTAAGCCTCTCCAGGTTTCCGTCTAACCATTAAATGACCAGGTGATGGGAAAAACTGAAAATTGGACTCCTCAGAGAAAATTAACTTGCTCCAGTCTTCTGTGATCCAATCCTTATGGTCTTTAGCAATCCTCAGCCTGGCTCTTCTTTGCTTCTCATTGATGAAGGGCTTTTTTTTCTAGCTTTGCATGACTTCAACCTCGCCCGGAGGAGTCTGTTTCAAACTGTCCCTTGCCGTGCACTGAACCCCAGCTGCCATTTGCCATTCTTTTTGTTGGTCACTTGATGTCATCCCACAGTGTTTGAGTGACAGTCAAAGGGGTTGATCATCCCGGTCAGTGGAAAGTCGTTTTCACCCTCTGCCAGTCTGTAACTTTGTTGTCCCCAGTGTCTGCCGCTTGACCGTGTTCTGATGAACTGCCTTCTTTGAAATTTTGAGGATGGAAGGAACCTGACACTCACTGTATCCCTCTAACACTAAAGCCAGAATTGAACCCTTCTTTTTCTTACTCAAAACTTTTCTTTTTAACTTTTTTGGCATGATGAATAAATATTTTTGTATTCCAGTTAAATTTAAAGTACAAATAGAATTGGTTTTCCCATCCAAACTGGTCCTAGTGCAAGATAATAGTGATGGCTGCAGCAGTGGTTTTTATACTTTTCCTTGCTAAATAAGATTTGGTTCGGATAATCACCTAATCAGACCGCGAGTTGGCCTAGTGGTTAGTGTGTTTTCCTCCTGGCAAACTGTGAGATCATGAGTTCTACTCACAATCGGGTCATACCAAAAACCATCATAAAAATGGTACCTCTGGCAAAGCATGCTGCAATACAGATGTGAGTAGGGAGTCAAACTCTGGCAGTTATCAGAGGACTAGCCCCCTACTGTAACCCTAGCTTTAGAAATGGAGACCGGTGCCACACCCATGCACCTCAAAAAACTGGATAGTACTGAGACAGGAGACTGCCTGGGACTATATCCTGGCATGGTAGGGACTTTGATCACCTACTCAGGCCCCGTCCACACGAGTACGTTTTTGTTGAATCCACATAAATACTTTATCGTTTCGGCCTCACATCCAGACGGATCTGGCTTTTTCGAGGTGGGAAACCGGTATTTTTTGAAAACGAGTCCCAGAGTGGGAAACTCCTAAAACGTCGGATAGCCCGGAGTCGTCTGGACGCCGAATGCGGATTTTTTTCAGAAACGTTGATGTATAAGCCCCGTCTCTCTAACCTTTAACCTCAGCCACCGCCGCTAGATGCGTCATAACAACAACAATGGCAGACTACAGGCTTGTGCTTGTACTGCAGAAACAACTCAGAGTTGCGCTGGCCATGATCGTCCTCTTCTTGTATTATGAGCTTATTTGTAAACAGCGCGTGACCTTTATATGCATGCTCCATAGCTTCTCTTCCGGTTTTAGTGTATTGGTGTGGCGGCGTCACAGCACCACATACAGTACAAGCCTGGCATATGTACTACAGTGTTTTGAGTCATTTCCAGTGAATCCGTGTGGACGCAGATATTTCTGGAAACGACACCATGTTTATGGAGATTTTTTTTCAAAATGACAGTGTATTGGGTGAGGCTGCGTACTCGTGTGGATGGGCCTTCAGTACCTCATTGGTTTGAGTTTGGACTGTTTTGAGTATTTCAGAAACTGCTGATCTCCTGGGGTTTTCACACACACTAGAGTTTACACAGAATGGTGCGAGAAGCAAAAAAACATTGAGTGAGCGACAGTTCTGTGGGTGGAAATGCTTTGTTGATAAGATACGTCAGAGGAAAATTGCCAGATTGGTTCGAGCTGCCAGGAAGGATATAATAACTCATATAATTACTCTTCACAACCATGGTGAGCAGAAAAAAAGCATTTTCTGTGTGTTTATTTATATATATTGTTTGTGAAATTGCATAGTCTGTTCAGGTGAGAACCCATTGCCTTCAAAATCAGCAGAAAATAGGATATGTTGTGTTTGATTGATGCTCCTGGATGAAGCTTTGTGCTAAATCCATAGTAATACACACTGCCCTGCAATCTGTCTTCCAAATAAACATTCACACTATGTTGGATTGCTTTGCCCGTTTTGTGTGTCGGAGTCTAAAATACAACATAGGAGACATATCCAATACTTACAGGGATGTGATAAAGCAGGATTCAGTGTTGGTCTGGTTTATACATGGTGTGTGGTAAAATGTTATTCCAGAACACCTCAGTGAAATTAACGCATCGCTGCACTTGGGCACAGGACTGAAAAACCCCTGAAAAATCAATCCGATCTGAGAGGAAAGTGTTTGGATCAGTGATACCGAGCCACACAAGATGCATATCTTGCATGACATGTGATGGACAGATCCTTACCTGTGAAGTGTCTCGGCTGTCTCGATCCAAAGCTGAAATGTGCTTCCTTCAGCTGTCCACTAAATAAACTTCAAGAAGTGCTTTCTTTTACCATTCTCACGTTTATATGTGTTAACCGGGTAACAAACACCAAAGAACTAGGTAATTATTTTGCCTAAAAAGACTATTTCACCAAAATGGCAGACAGATTGCTGGCATCAAGAATGCGGAAATGATTTAGAGTATCAGGGAGTCTGTCACCTAGAAGAGGATGGGTTCCCTTTTGAGTCTGGCGCCTTTCAATGTTTCTTCCTTTTGTCTTCACATGGAGTTTTTCCAAGACACTGTCACCTCTGGTTTGTTTATCAGGATCTAAATACTGTATAACCTGGATTTCTGTAAAGCTGCTTTGTGACAATGTCGGTTGTTAAAAGTGCTTTACAAATAAAACTGAATTGAAATTGGGGTATTATTCATATTAAAATTTTTCCTTAGAACCACAGTTTAATCTGGACAGAAAACAGAAATGGACATTTAAAACCTGACCTATGAATATTTAAAAAAAAAAAAAGCTATAATAGGTATACAGTTTTATAAAACTGTTTATAGAAATGCAGTTTCTTTCAATATTTATTTGCTTATTACTTATTTACTTAGTAACATCAGAACTATTTCGCACATTTTAAAATGGCTCTCACTGGAATCAATGTTGTATATAGCAGCGTTTCTCAACCTTTTTTCAGTTACGGCACCCTTCAGAAGTATGCAAATTCTCAAGGCACCTCCATATAAAATATACGCAGTCACGCTGACCATACGCTGACCCCGGCAGTGACGTTGTGACATGGGAAAGGGGGCCATGAGACAAATTTTGATGATCCATGAGGCAGCGATGATCTGCATAAGTGCAACTATCGTTTTTTTTTTTTTGGAATTTTGATTCATTTTATTTATTACAGTGTTAGAATAGATAATTTTTTGACAGCACCGTGGTTGAGAAAGGCTGCTATAGAGACACCAAGTGCCGGAACTAAATTCCTTGTGTGTCTAATTCTAATGAAATGAATATTCCACTAACGTTCCTGATTACATGCAGCAACATCTGTACCGCAGCCTTGCAAACTGTTTGCATGCAGTGCACACACAGTACTGATCGTAAACAGGGAGGACGTTGTGTATCGCAAACTGCTGTAAAATCCCAATTAACATTAATGGCATTTAGCAGATGGTCTTATCCAGAGCGACATACAACATACTGAGAGCGGTATGGGAGTTAGGTGTGGGCACTTCGGCCATTCCTGCTTGTCCAGGGAATTGAACCAGCAACCTTTTGAACCAGCAACCCAAAGCTGCTTTTAGGCCTAAATAATTAAGACACACTGTGTACATGTCCAGGGAACACGTCGACAACCTGAATAATATCGGCATATCCCGCATACCTTTAATCAGAAGATATTAAATTCAGAATATGCTTTTTACACAGCCCGTATCGAATTCTAAATATTGTCATATGTGGAGTAAGTGTGCATGTAAACGTTCCGACTGTTCACTCCGAAAAACAAAAGAGCCAGTGCTTTCTTTTCTCAGTCACCATTTTCCAGTCACATTCCATGTTGTACACCAGTTAGTTTCGGTAACACTGATTGATTTGAATCAATCCACATGTCTGAGTTCGCGAGATAAAATTCCAATTCTATCAGTAGTTCATTACACTGAAATCGTTACTGTGCTTACTCTGGGCTGTCAGTCTGTGCATTTCATGGCAACACGCAACGCTCTGTCGAGCTGTGGCTTCTTTGGGAGAACTCTTCCTTAACTGAGCAAAAAGAAAAAATTTGACCATATTATAACAAATTAGAGCAGCACAGTGGTGTAGTGGTTAACACTGTCACCTCACAGCACAAGAAGAAGGTCCGGGTTCGAGCCCCGTGGCCGGCAAGGGCCTTTCTGTGCGGAGTTTGCATGTTCTCTCCGTGTCCGCGTGGGTTTCCTCCGGGTGCTCCGGTTTCCCCCACAGTCCAAAGACATGC
>JAPEKO010000025.1:19958701-19969817 GCA_027576075.1 Cathorops hypophthalmus
TAATTCTGAGAAAGTAAAGCTATATATGTTTGTCTTGTTTCAGAGCAAGCATGACTGCCACTTGAAAAGATATGAGGACGTCACATCAGTTAAATGAATGAGGAAGACTGCAATTCCCTCCCCCTCCATCAAGCAGTCCACATTATTAGAGAGCTGAACAGTGTCCCATAGATCCATTGACAAGGCCATTGTGAATTATGTTGTCCGAGGACTTCAGCCTTTCAGCATCATAGAGCAAGAACCTTTCTGGGACTTTGTGTTCAACCTGGTGCCAAATACCAAAATAATGTCAAGAATCACACTCACATCTAGGATTGATGATGCTGCCAAACAAATGAAGATCAAAATGATTGAGGCCATGAAAACTGTGGACCACATCGCAACAACCACTGACTGTCAGCCAGGTGGCGTAGTTTCATTGGGGTCACAGTCCATTGGCTGGACCCCGAAAGTTTAAAAAGGGTCTCTGTGGCCCTGGCCTGTAAAAGATTAAGAGGCTCTCACACTTTTGACCTTCTGGCAAACGCACTTAATGGTGCGTTTCCATGCTGAGTTTGAAATTGAGGAAGATGGTCACAACAACCACAGACAATGGCTCCAACTTCATCAAAGCCTTCAAAGTCTTTGCTGAAGATGAAAATAATGCTGTTGCTCAAATTGAGGAGGAGGAAGTAGTCCAAGATGAGGAGGAGGTAGAGTTTGTTGACATATCTTCACTTTTAGATGAGGATGATGGTTTTGAGTTCCAGCTTCCAAAGCACCAGTGTTGTGCATGCCACATTCGTAACCTAATAGCCACTGCCAATGCCAGCAAGTCAGTGTTCAATGACATGTACAAGAAATTATACTATTCAACATTTGGCAAGTGCAATGTACTTTGAAATAAGTGGTCAAGAGCCTCAATAGTAGCTGAAACTGTGGAAGATGCTTGCTCCCTCCAGTTTGTGCGACCGGTTGCAACAAGCTTGGAACTGCGTTCATGGCTATGGAGAGACTGCTCAGGATCATCAAAGAAAAGGGGGAGGCCACCATGAGAGTTGTCTACACAGATTTGAATGTTCCAGTGTAAGCTTAAAAAAATCATATTATACTCTTTCTCTCAAGTTCAATTCTTTTACATATTGTCTACTTGTACAACACTTGAATTGAATGATTAACATTTAATGATGAACCATTCCATTGCATGATAATGAGCCGATCATGTAGCAATGCTGTTTTTTGTCTCTTATTGTTACACCTAATCACCTAACACCTAAACCTGTGTGTTAATCAAATATGTTCTTGTCTTCATCACAGGTTTAATCCAGCTGAACTTGCATTCCTGTCAGAGTTTGCTGTTGTGATGACTCTGGTTGCCCAAGCAACTAACATCTTGCAAGTTGAAACCAATGTCCAGATGGGGTGGCTGCGCCCAACCATCAAGCTCCTGAAAATTAAGCTGGACGGGATCAAGCTACTGCTAAAATACTGCAAGCCCCTTGTCGATGCTCTGCAGGTGGGCATTGAGGATCGCTTTGGCCCTGTGATGGAAGACCCAGAGCTGGTGGCTGCTGCTATTCTGCTTCCAATGTTCCAGACAAATTGGACACAGGAAGATGAGACAATCAAAATAGGTAAGAAAGGGAACACTTTCAATTAAGATTTGCATATTAATCATACACCAAGTGCTTACTAACATGGATATTAGTAGTGCATTAGCCCTTTCTTAGCCTGTATAAAGCCGTCATTTCCATTAAAATCATTATTTCTTACTGACAATGTTGTCATGTTAAATCTGTGGTTACTGTCATGACTGGTTGAAACTATTATTGTTTATAATGTACTCGTATATTTTAGGAATGGACTATATCAAACAACACATTGAAAACTTCTCGTTGCAGTCTGGTGAGGTCAACAGGTCGAGCTCATCTGATGAAGATGACTTTTTTTCTGGCATGAGGGGTTCAAAGGCACAAGACGGCGCCAAACAGCTAGATGCGTACTTGTCCTGTTCAGCAGATAACATGGACTTGCTCAAGTCTTTTCCAGCTGTGTGTAAGATGTCTGTTAGGTTAAACACACCCCTTCCAGCATCAGCAGCCTGCGAGAGGCTTTTTAGTATCGCAGGATTAGTCTTTAGCCAAAGAAGAGTGAGACTGAATGACTCCAATTTTGAAAACCAACTACTTTTGAGATTAAACAAAAGATTTCTAACTCCCTAACTGACTGCTTTATGCATACCAGTTTAAGAAGGGAATACACTGTGGAGGGGAAAAAAGCACAAGCAGGGAAGAGAAGGGAGGGATGCTGTGGGGGGATCTGTTTTTGTTTACAAAGAGCTCAGGTGTTGTAAGGTGCTCTACTCATGTGTTTTTACATGAGAAATACTTGTATGTGGCCTACTGGGGGGTATTCCAAGTAGTTGATTAAGAGACAAACCTGAGTAAGTTAACCTGGAGGCAGTGGTTAACCTGTTGATGGAAGAGCCCTTTGGCTTTGTGAGAAGGATGCTTCCAGGCTGTTCTATTATAAGGTTTACCATTAGGCTTAACTTACCCAGGTTTGTCACTTAGCCATATATTTGGAATACCCCTCTAGCCTTTGAGATGTTTTAATAGTGTTGTTTTTTTTTTCATAAACACTTGTATGGCCTTTTATGTCCTTGTACTGCTGCTTCAGCCAAAGAAATTGTGCCCTTAACTTTAAATGTTTGAAATAATATAAACAATATGATATTCAAACTTTTGACTGCTTTCTTTAATATACACAATACTTGTACTTTTACTTTCAGTACTTGAGTAGTAATTTTTAAAATACTTCTACTTGCAATACTTAAGTAAAAACATTTTGAATACTTTAGTACTTCCACTTAAATATGGTGTTTCAAGAACACTTCAACTTCTACTCAAGT
Source organism: Cathorops hypophthalmus (assembly GCA_027576075.1). Lineage (NCBI taxonomy): Eukaryota > Metazoa > Chordata > Actinopteri > Siluriformes > Ariidae > Cathorops > Cathorops hypophthalmus. The sequence goes on from JAPEKO010000025.1 coordinate 19,961,592, forward strand.
CACTTTTTTGATATAGTCCTTGTACTTCTGCTCCACTCCTCTAATCCAGTACTTTATACATCTCTGGTCCTCAACCATCATAACAAAATTATAAGTGTCCAGAGCCATCTTCTAAGTGTGTCCTTTGACTGTCCACATGGGGCCATCTTCCACAGGAGCAATATGATGAAATTCCAGCCAGAAGTAGGGCATCAAGATGGATCAGGCAGGTTCGAAGAGCAGGAGAGGCCAGCATCACTGGTGTCTCAGGATTGACATATAACTCAACAGGGGGAGAGAGAGAAAACACAGGCTGTTAGGTATGCCCATTGTCATTTAATGGTTAAGAACAGTATACATTTTGCACTGAGTACAAGTGGGGACATTGGCAAGACTGACATCCTACTCAGCTCCTTCCCAAAAGATGGCACCCCACTGATGTTCCTGGGAGACTTCAACTTCCACCTAGAAGCCTCCCACTCTGCTGCCTTCCTTCCACTACTCCACTCCTTTGATCTCTCCTTGCTTCACTCACCTCCAAGGCATAAAGCTGGCAACCTTCTACACCTGGTCTTCCCAGAAACTGCTCTGCCTCAGATCCCACAGTTACCCCTTCCATCTGTCTGACCACCACTTCATTTCATTCTCCCTCCCTCTTCCTCTCCACCCACCCTCCCCCTCTTACCCCACTGTTACAGTCCATCATAACTTCCACTCCCTCTCTCCCTCCTCTCTTGCCTGCCCTGTCACTGCTTCACTCCCCCCCCGAATCCTTCTCCAATCTCCCCAATGAATCTGCTGCATCTTCTCTGCTCTCCTCTCTCTCCTCATCACTTGACACACTATCTCCTCTTGTCTCCAGGCCAGCAAGATCTTCCCCTCCTAGACCCTGGATATCTGAAACACTTCAGTCTAACAGAAGCAGTCTACATCCTCAGAGTCCTCTGAGAAATCCTCAGAGTTAGGGAACATTGTCAGAGCAGAAGGAAGCAAGTTTTCTTCTAGGATAACCTTGTACATGGCTTGATTCATGTGTCCTTCACAAACAAAAACCTGCCCCATTCCAGCCTTGCTGACGTACCCCCAGATCATCACCTATCCTCCACCAAATGGGTGCGAGACACTGTGTCTTGCAGGTCTCTGTTTAACCAGTAGATGACCAGATGATGGGACAAGCTGAAAATTGGACTCATCAGAGAAGATGACCTTACTTCAGTCCTCTAAGATCCAATCCTTATGGTCTTTATCAAACCTCAGCCTGCCTCTTCTTTGCTTTTCATTGATGGAGGACTTTTTTCTAGCTTGGCATGATTTCATACCCACCCAGAGGAGCCTGTTTCAAACTGTCTGTGCCATGCACTTAACCCCAGCTGTCATTTGCCATTCTTTTTGTAAATTACTTGATGTCATCCTACAGTTGTTGAGTGATATTCAAAGGAGTTGACGATAATTCTGGTCAGTGGAGAATTGTTTTTGCCCTTTGCCAGTCTGTAACTTTGTTGTCCCCAATGTCTGCTGCTTGACCTTATTCTTATGAACCACTGCCTTTGAAATTTTGAGAATGGAAGCAACATCTTAACTGGCATAACTCTGCCAGTTAGGCCAGAATTGAACCCTTCTTTTTTCACTCAAAACTTTTCTTTTTAACTCTTTTGGCATGATGAAATTATATTTTTGTATTTGAATTAAATTTAAGGTTCGATTAGCACTGTTTTTGCCATCCAACTGGTCCTATTGCAAGAGGATAGTGATGAGCACAGCAGTGTTTTTTATACATTTCATTCATCCCATTATCTCTAGCTGCTTTATCCTGTTCTACAGGGTTGCAGGCAAGCTGGAGCCTATCCCAGCTGACTACGGGTGAAAGGCGGGGTAATTAAATAAGATTTGGTTCAGGTGATAATCTGATCACTTAATCAATACCTCATTATGTAAAATCAGGGATGCTTGTGTTGGAATTCAAGCACAGACACTGAAATGAAATGGCTGCCATACATAGAGATGCTGATTTAAGAAAAAAATAAAGTGGTTTCTTAATTTTTTCCAGAACTGTGTGTGTGCATATATATTTTATATATGGGCAGTGGGGACATGGTCGAGTGTCGGCTGTGAACGGTGAGGAAGCAGGTTGAGCCAGCAAATAACATGTGATGAGGTGCACCTGTGTCAAATTACTGGCTGTCTATTAACCTGTGTCTCTGCGTGCCTTGCAGACAGTCAGGAACAAGAGAGAGAGAGCTGTGATACCCCATGTTTGTGTCATCAAAAGTCAATGAAAAATGTGCCAATAAAAACAAATTCACCTGTTCTGAAGGCTGCTTCCTTTCCTCTGGTTCCCAGTCTTAGAAAGTTGTTACGCCTGTGCCGAAACCTGGGACTGAGGAACAAAAGCCACCATGGGATCCGAACTAGTCTGAGAACTCATCCAAATGCTTGCTAACTACCTCCAGTGCCAGCAGCATGCCCTTGTCGCGCTGTCTGTCGACCAGGGCTGGCACTTCTGGGCTCTGCTTGAAGCCCAGGCAGAGGACTGGCAGGTGATATGGAGCTGGGTTCAGTCTGCAGGTGCTCCAGCCATCGTTCCTGTGGCCAGCATACCCATTTGGCTAGTGAAGATGGGGCCACAGGATGACCCCAATGCCTTCCTTGAGCTGTTCAAGCATGTCATGGAGGCAAGCTCATGGCCATCCTCACAGTGGGTGGCTTGCCTACTGCTGCTCCTGTCACAGGAAGCCCAGCTTGCAGCTCGACAGCTTCTGGCCACCAATATGCTGGAGTATGCCCTCCTGATGTGGGCCAGCCATTTGTGTTTGCCCAACAGCTCTGTGATGCCTGCCAACAGTGATTTCTGGCCAGTGAAAGTGACATTGAAGCCATCATCGAGTGAGTGACACTGGAGCAGTTCGTTGCTCAGCTGCCAAGTGGGAGTTCAGTGTGGGTCTGGTGTCACAGAATGATGTCACTGGAGGAGGTGGTCCAACTGGCTGAGGATCATCTGATGGTGTATCCAGAAGCAGGCTCTGTTACAACTCCCTCTCTCTCTCTCTCAATCACTTTTGCTTTCTCCTTACCCCTCTTCCTCTCCTTGCCCCTCCCCTATCCCAGCCCTGCAGAAACGGGGGCCAACTCCCCTGAAATCAACTCCCTACACCCTCATGTTTCTTCTCTCTCTTCTTCTTCTGTGTCTGTGCTACCATTAACCCCCTCTCTCTCTCCACAGATTAACTTATCCATGCCCACCAGAACTGAGAATGAGCTGAGGCAAGTCTGTAGGCATGGAAGGAAGGAAGGTAATCAATGCTTCTGCAAGGAGGTGGGGCTAGTGATTCACATTCCCAATGCACCTCAGGCATCCCCTGATTGAGCAGAGGTGTACAGGATATCAGTGAGTATTCAAGAGGGTACATATCAGGCTTTGGTGGATTCAGGTTGTACTCAGACCTCCATACATCAAAGCCTGACTCAGTGCAAGGCACTGGGAAATGCACATTTGGTGAAGGTTAAGTGTGTGCATGGTGACGTACACAAATATCTGCTGATGCCTGTCACTATCTGCTTCTGGGGAGAAAAATATAGCCTAGGGACCGCAGTTAGTCCAAGTCTCACTCACCCACTGATCATGGGAACCGATTGGCCGGGGTTTAAAACATTAATGAAACAAATGGTAGTGGGTGAGTCCTGCAGTAGCACATCATGGGGGGGATCCTGCCACAGCGTTGGCTGGGGAGGTGGTCTCAGGTAGGACTGTGCCAGCTCTGTCATGATGACAGAGAGAATGGGGAGAGCCCTCCTCCCTCTCTGGGGAATCCCTTCAGGGACTTCCCATTGGAGCAGGTGCGTGAGGAGTCTCTAAGACATGCCTTTGACCAAGTGAAAGTAATTGATGGCCAAATTCTCCAGCCTAATGTTGCACTTTCCTTCCTGTACTTTTGCAGTTTTAAAGATAGGCTGTATTGAGTGACACAGATCACTCAAACTAAAGAAAAGATAACAGAATTGTTGGTCCCAAAGAGCCGCAGGAAACTTTTATTCCATGAGGCTAATCATAATCCTATGGCTGGGCATTTGGGGCAGGATAAAACTCCTCTCTGCAATCTTTCAGCCTACAGTGTTGTGGAGGCGCCCTTCCCTGTTATCTCCCAAGTTGGGATTCCAAAAGAAATCCTGACTGATCAAGGACCTGCATTTACTGTATGTCACATACACTGCGCAAATTATATGAATTTTTGGGGATTAAATCGATTCGTACAAGTGTTTATCATCCGCAAATGAACAGGCTGGTCAAACGATTTAACCAAACTCTTAAGAACATGATTCATATGTTCATTCATGGGGATGCTAAAAATTGGGACAGGTGGCTTGACCCTCTGTTGTTTGCAGTGCACAAGGTCCCGCAAGCCTCCACCAGGTTTTCCCCTTTTGAATTGCTGTATGGGAGCAAGCCCCATGGTGTCTTAGACATCATTAAAGAAAATTGGGAGGAGGGCCCTTACCAAAGTAAAAATGAAATTCAATACATTCTTGACTTGAGAGCAAAACTCCATTCACTGAGTCATATAACCCAGGAGAATTTGTTACAGGCCCAAGAATGTCAATCTTGTCTGGACAACAGAGGGACAAGGTTAAGGGAATTTGCACTGGGAGACAAAGTCCTCCTTTTACTGCCCACCTCAAGTTCAAAATTGCTTGCCAGATGGCAAGGGCCCTTTTGAGGTCACACTGTGAATTGGGGAGGTCAACTATGAGGTCAAATGGCCTCAAAAAAAAGGGGTGACACATCAAATTTACCACCTCAGTCTCCTGAAACCATGGAGAGAGGATGTTCCTGTGGCTCTGGTGATGGTAGTTCTGGAGAGGGCAGAGCTGGGACTAGAGGAAAGTCCAAAAAGTGCAGCCAAATTCACCCTGGTCCCCTGTGGAGACCACCTCTCCCCTTCCCAGAGAGCACAGGTAATTAGGTTGTAGGAGGAGTTCTCTGATGTGTTCTCACTCCTCCCTGGTCACACTAACCTCATAGAACACCACATTGAGACTCCCCCAGGGGTGCTGGTGTGCAACTGCCCATATCGGCTCCCCAAACACAAGAAAATTGTGATTCTGGATGAACTTCAGGCTATGCTTAAGATGGGAGTAATTGAGTCTCACAGCGACTGGAGCAGCTGGTGGTCTTGGGAACCAAAACCGATGGGTTGGTCCAGTTCTGTGTGGACTATAGAAAATTCAACATGGTGTCTAAATCTGACGCATATCCGATGCCCCGCATTGATGAATTACTTGATCAGTTAGGCACAGCTTGCTTTTACTCGACACTGGATTTGAAAAAGGGATATTGGCAGATCCCCTTGACTCCATTATCCCACAAGAAAACAGCCTTTCCCACTCTGTTTGTCTTACACCAATTTGTCACCCTTCCTTTCGGGTTGTTTGGGGCTCCAGTGATGTTTGTTTCAGCGTCTCATGGACCGAATTCTCCATCCCCAGAATGCGTATGCAGTGGCCTAATAAGATTATATAATAATTTATAGTAATGATTGGGAGTCACAACTACAACATCTGAGGGTGGTTCTGAGGTCACTGAGGTGCGCTGGGCTCAGAGCAAACCTGAAGAAGTGTGCAATTGGACAGGTGGAAGTACGGCATCTGAGCTTCCACTTGAGTCACGGGCAAGTGCGTCCCCAAATTGATAAGAATGCAGTGATTGTGGCCTGCCCATGACCTAAGACCCAAAAGAGGCAGTTCCTGGGGCTGGCTGGCTATTATAGGCGGTTTGTGCCTAACTTTTTGGATGTCACCAGCCTGCTACTGACCTCACTAAAACGGGGGTGCCAGATCTGGTCCAGTGGACAGAGCCATGTGAATGGGCTCAGGTAAAGGTGGCTTTGTGTGGAGCCTGCTGTTGCATTCTCCTGACTTTTTTCTCTCCCTTTTGTTTTACAGATCAATGTGTTGGACAGAGGGCTGGAGGCTGTTTTGTCCCAGGTGGTGGAGGGGGAGGAGCCACAAGCTTTCCATGCAAAAGTTGAAGTACAGCACAATAGAGAAGGAGTGTCTGGCCATTAAGTGGGCTTTCCTCACTCTCCGCTACTACCTGTTAGGAAATCCATTCACCCTTTGTTCCAACCATGCCCTGCTCCAGTGGCTCCACCGCATGAAGGATGTCAACACGTGGATCACTCATTGGTATCTGGCCCTTCAGCCCTTTAAATTCGAGGTGGTCCACAGCCGGGGGCACAGATGGTGGTGGTGGTGGATTACCTCTTCCGCCAGGGTGAGGAGTCAGCTGCAGGCCAAATGGCTCCTCGGCCTGAGTTGGGCAGTGGGGGTATGTGGCAGCGGGGGCATGGTTGAGCATCGGCTGTGAACAGCAAGGAGGCAGATTGAACCAGCGGGTAACATGTGATAAGGTGCACCTGTGTCAAGTTACTGGCCATTTATTAACCTGTGTCAATGTATCACTTACTGAGTCTTTGTGTGATAGGGCAGTTCATTTCAATGCCTTTGGTAACTTTGACTGCCCTTCTTGCCACCTTGAGGGTTCATCGTCCTTTGCTGCCAAAGGATGTCAGAACTCTCCTGAAAATGACAACCCCTGACAGCATCTGAGTTCTTGCTGGTGGTACTTACCACTAGTTTAAGCACAGAAGAAATCTTATCTCACATTCCAAACAGGCATATATTCAAACTGCAGCTGAATATAGATGGGTTGCCTTTGTTTAAGAGTTCCTCTGTGCAATTTTGGCCAATCCTTGGCTTGCTAATGGGTGTTGTGATGAAGCCTGTTGTCATTGCTCTGTTTTGTGGCATCTCAAAGCCAAATAGTGATGTTGAGTATTTAATAAATTTGGCCATTGAATTACAAGACCTGAGCAGAGGATCTGTTATTCATGGGAAGCAGTGCTTCATAAACATGACCTCCGTTATCTGTGATGCTCCAGCCAGAGCTTTCATTAAAGGAACAAAAACTCAAACTGGTTACTCTGCTTGTGATAAGTTTCTCCAAATAGATGTTTCTCTTAAACACAGGGTGACATTTCCAGAGGTCAACAGCCCATGCTGCACTGATCTCTCTTTTGAAATGATGTCTGATGAAGACCATTGTGTTATAAAGTCACCAATAAATGATGTAGGTATTGGCATGGTGTCATACTTTCCCCATGATGATCTGCACCTAGTCTGTCTTGGGGTAGTGCATAGACTGTTGGATTTGTGGTTTACAACAGGGTCCTTTTCTTGGAGCTTGCCTTCTCATCAGAGGGAACAAATCTCTAGTGAACTCATAGGTTCAAGACATTTCATTCCCATGAATTTTGCTTGTAAACCCAGGGGGCTTTCAAAATAGCTGAGGTGGAAAGTCACAGAGTTGCTGTGTTGACAACTTCAGTCTATAACAACTCTCCTGAGATCTGCTGGAGGTTGAAGAGAGGCACCATTTAACAGTCTTCAGCTGAGGTTGATTTCATGGCTTCACCCCACAGCCATGCGCCACTCTGCGCTCCAAAGCAATGGTGCTGAAGGGGCACTGTCCGTTCAGTCCTACAGCATGAGGAGGTGAAGAGTAATGTAAAGGACAAATGAGGTGCCACCATCGCAGATTGTTAGAGTTTTTCATCATTTTATGTTCAAGATTTTTTTGGCAGGTCAAAAGTCATGGCTTGATGATGGAGCCACACTTAGCATAATCCCTATTAATGTTTATTTTAATTGGATAACCACTTTTTATTTTCAAGTTCATGCCCACCCACCATTATGGATAGCTTCTGTTTTCTTTCAAAATGGCAAGTTAACACTTTTATTTCTGTGGAACCACCGAACTAAAAGAAAATATATTTCTGTTTTTGTTTAATTGAATATTCTTGTTAATCTAAACGTGTGCTGCTATTTTTCAATTTCAGCCACAATATGGGTGTGTTCCATTTTTCTGCTGTGTTGCTAGATTCTAGTTTAAAAAGGATTCATTCATTGATTACTTTGACAGAAAAGAAATTTAAAAAATATTGCTTTTTTGTTTGTTTTTGTTTTAATCGTATGTATGTATGTATGTATTTTCAACTCATGTGCTACCATTTTTCACTTCAAGTTCAACTGCAACATGGGTGTGCTCTGCTCTTGTTCTGTGTTGCAAAAATCATCTTCTTCTTTTGGCTGCTCCCAAGTAGGGGTCGCCACAGCGGATCTTTCATCTCCATTGCTCCCTGTCTTCCGCATCCTTCTCTACCACACCTGCCACTTTCATGTCCTCTCTCACCA
>JAPEKO010000025.1:20233965-20246099 GCA_027576075.1 Cathorops hypophthalmus
CCGGCCACGGGGCTCGAACCCGGACCTTCTTGCTGTGAGGCGACAGCGCTAACCACTACACCACCGTGCCGCCCCATACTTCTTATACCTGTTTAACTAGCTTTTCTTACCAGTCAGTTTTTCGTTCAAGGTAAATTCTTTTGCTAATTTACAACAACTTTTAATTCATCTTTTGTGCTGCAAATGAACCAAATCAATTATTTTTAACAAGGGGCGTGGGTTCTAATCCATCCTGGCTTCAACATTTTTCACCGATTTTGGAATTATGGAACAAATTGACCTGGATGTGATTTTTTTTTTTCTTCCTCCAGCCAGCAAAACAGACTTTTTATTTCTAAAAGCCGTGATTTGTAGCCAGATGAATCCTCTGATATCCAGATTGAGTCTGTGGTCAGTAATGACTCCAACGTAATGATGCCTCTTAATATACGTCTATATATTTTTTTTCATTTCCGAGGAGGTGGGAGTCCAGAATGTGTTTGCGCGATATTCAGATGCACATCATTAATACCTGCGCCGGCTGTATCGCCGCCTTGCAGGCATACTGTGTGTGTGTGTGTGTGAGATTAGACTCAGTGCAGGCTCTAGATTACACATAATAACACAAATGTGCTGAAGGGCTTTAAAAGCAAACATGCTGCCATGGGGATGTGCTGTAATGTACATAGCTGAGCTACATGTAGCTTTCAGCAGCACAGAGGAGAAACCAAGGACACAAACAGAGCAGCCACACAACAATATTCTGCTCCACTAGAGGCCACAGTGCTGTGAAACATCGTGTTAATCTGCTCCAACACACCTGCTGAACGGCTCTGTAGCGCATCAGTGAGTCGGGAAACACTGCGGTTTGAAAAGCTGCGACTAAACTTTCTCACTCGGGTTTAGAAAACTCTGGCCTGGGGGTCACGTTTCACCTGGTCACGTTCTACTCGACCGTCTTTCCTGAACTCAACTGGCAAAAGTGTTAATTGTTGGTATGTTGCCGAACACTCAGAGAAGCAAGGAAAACAATCAGTAATTGGGTTACTTTGTTTTAGTATAAATACGGAGGTGATAATAGGAAATCGCACGTGCTGATTGGTCGGACTATTCCTTGATAATCATCTCGAGCGACTCGGCAAAACGGCGGCCAATCGCGTTGTCACTGCCAATCAAAATCCTTCCCACGCCATGTGGCGCACAGGGTGGCGCCAATCTCCGTTTCCGTAGTCCTCGGCCTAGCTAGGGTTAGTAGCTAGGGTTACAGTGGGGGGTGGGTCCTCTGGTAACTGCGAGAGTTTGATTCGCCACTCGCATCTGTATTGCAGCGTGCCTTGCCAGATGGCAGTCGGTACCATTTTTATGATGGTCTTTGGTATGACCCGACCGTGAATAGAACTTGCGATCTCCTGATCGAGAGGCGGACACGCTAACCACTAGGCCACTAGCCGGTTAACTCTTGACAAGGCACAGCTATAAACTGAAAGCCATTCCAGGTGACGACCTCGTAAAGCTGACTGAGAAAATGCCAAGATGTGCAAAGCTGTCATCTAAGCAAAAGGTGCCTACTTTGAAGAATCTAAAATATAAAACATATTCTGGTTTGATTAACACTTTTTTTTTGTTTACCAAATAATTCCATATATATTTCTTCATAATGTCGATGACTTCAGTATTAATCTACAATTCAGAAAATTTTAAAATGATGAAAAACCACTGAATTAGAGGCGTTTCCAAACTTTTAACTGGTACTGTATATGAATGTAATATGCACTGTCACTAAAGAGTAATGGGAAATTTGTCTTTAATCTATTTATTTTATTAATGCTATGCACTTCACAATTCTTCACAAGAATGTAGCAGGACTAATTCTCAGTATCTGAATATTTGAATCTTATTTAAGCAAGATAGCAGGACTGGCACATAGTGTTTGGGAAAAGCCCAAATGGAAATGGGATTGGTTGTTACCTGGTAAGGATAGGAATTACACTGTAAACAATTGTGGGCGGGTACTGTGGACATTTTTTCTAAACTGATCCAAATACAGTGTGTGTATGTAAAACATGTTAGGGCTTTTTTGCTGGGTTTTCTCTGATATAATCTGTTGTACTGTATGAACACACTATCCATATAAATTTTAATAAAACTATTGTGTTTTATTGGTGTTATCCAGTAGAGGGCACAATACGCAGAAAGCGCCGGTGTGTGCTGGAGAAGAAGCAGCCTTATAGTGGAGATGAGTGGTGCTCAGGTGCTGAGGCTGAAGAAGAGGAGGAGAAACCATCCACCACTGCTCACAGTAAGTTGAGTCCCAGAGTTTTACTACAAACTACACACATGAACACACAAAAACTCAGTCCATTAATTAGTTATGTGTCTGCAGGAAAGATACATCCAGTGCCTTAATATTGTTTTATGATAAGCCCTACAAGTTTCTTAATAAAGACCTGTTACTCATATGTCAGGTTGTAGATGCCTTGGCTTCCTGACCAGCAGTTGTTAACCAGGTGGTACTTCTGGTTTGAGATGGCTTTCATCCTAGGGGAAAAAAGATGGTGACATTAATTAGGCTCTTACATACTTGATTTACAAACCCAATTTCTAGAAAAGTTGGGATATTTTCCAAAATGCAATGAAAATGAAAATCTGTGATTTGTCAATTCATGTGAACCTTTATTTAACTCAAAGTACAAAGAAAAACTTTTCAAAAAATTTGACTGACAAACTTAATTGTATTTTGTAAATATAAAGGAAGTTATAATTTGATGCCTGCAACACACTCAAAAAAAAAAAGTTGGGACAGAGGCATTATTACCTTGCCCGGGACGGAGTCCACCAGGGGGTGAGGTATTGTTTTCGGTTGGGTTTGTTTCTTTGTTTTTTTGTAAACAATGTTACGGGAAAACAGCTGGACCAATCTTCATGAAACTTGCAGGATAGATGGGCATTGGTCTCAAATAGAACCTCCAAAATTTGGGGGGTCATCAAATTTTCAAGGTCACGGTGGCCAAAAAGGTTAAAAAAAAATTAAAAATAAATAAATAACCCTCTGAGCTCAGACTACAGGAGCGCTGCCTCAGAAAGACTCCTCCCACAAACACTACCTGCCGCATTTGCATACACTGCTGTCATTGGATAGTTTCTTGGTTTGTGTACATATGCAAAAGAGGGGCTTTGGCCATGTCCACTTTTAAACCCCACTGATTAAAAACTTCCATGCTCTGTTGATTTATTATTATAAATATAAATTATAAGTCATAAATAAATGGACTAGACTAAAGAAATCACTTTCAGACATGTTTATGCTTATTACAAAGGGAAAGTGCATTCCACTGAGCTCTAGCGCCGGGCCATTTCCGGGAAATAAGAGTTTCCGTCATGGCGACAGTGTGTGTATGTCAGCCTCGGTTCGGAGGTTTCAGTTTCGAAAACTGTAAGAGGAAAGGGTAGAATAATATAAAGTACAGACACTTGGTATATTTTACTTCTGTGATTTTAAAATTTTTCATTTTTGGATTATGCTTCATTTTTGTGGCTACTGCCTCATAGAGTAATATGCTATATTTACTGTATGGACATGGTATAAGAAAAAACTTTTATTTATAAGCAGTAGCCACATGTACCCATAGGGTACCTATTTTTTTTCACAATATCTTTCTTCATATTAATTATAACTGCTACCGGGCGAGGTTTGTTTTGCCTGGCAACATTTGTTACCATTGTGTTACATCATCTTTCCTTTTAATAACACTTTTTAATGATATAGGAACTGAGGATACTCATTGTTGCAGTTTTGCAATTGGAATTTTTGTCCATTCTTGCTTGATACAAGACTTCAGCTGCTCAACAGTCCATGATCACCATTGTCTGATTCTCCTCTTCAGGATGCACCATTCATTCTCATTAAGAGACAGATCAGGACTGACAGCAGGCCAGTCAGGCATACGCACTCTGTGTCTACGAAGTCACGCTGTTGTAGCCCGTGCAGAATGGGGCCTGGCATTGTCCTGCTGAAATAAGCATGGACTTCCTGGGAAGAGATGTCGCCTTGATGGCAACATATGTCTCTCTAAAATCCCAATATATGCCTTTGTATCAGTGGTACCTTCACACACATGCTGCTCATCCATTCTGTGGGCACTGATGCATCCCCATATCATCACAGTTGCAGGCATTTGCACCTTTCTCTGATAACAAACTGAATGGATGTGTTCACCTTTTGCATGGAGAATTCAACCTCCAATTTTCCTGAAAACAAGCTGAAATGTGGACTCATCTGACCACACCACACGTTTCCACTGTCTTTTGGTCCATCGGAGATGAGTTCCGGCCCAGGGAAATCAACGGTGTTTCTGCATAGAATTGATGAATGGCTTCCTCCTTGTGTAATACAGTTTCAGGTTATATTTCTGGATGCAGCAGCAAGCTCTGTTAGGTGACAAAGGTTTTCTGAAGTATTCCCGAGCCCATGTGGTTATATTTGTCACACTGACACGATGGTTTCTCAGGCAGTGCCCTGAGAAACTGAGGGCTCGAAGGTCATGTGTATTCACCAGTGGTTTCTGACCTTGCCCTTTACTCACTGAGATGGCTTTGAATTCCCTGAATCTTTCTTTTCACAATATTGTGTACTGTAGATTTTGAAATACCTAAATTCTCTGCAATTTTGGCTCTGAGAAATGTTCTTTTTGAATTGATTAATAATTCTTTCACGAATTTTGGCACAAAAGGGTGAGCCACGACCCACCCTTGCTTGCAAAGACTGAGCCTTTGGTGCATGCTTCTTTTATACCCAATCATGTTACCAATTAACCTGCTTATTGTGGAATCTTCCCAAATGGTGTTACTTGAATATCCTATAAACTTTTCAGTCTTATTTTGCCTTTGTCCCAATTTTTTTTGAGTGTGTTGCAGGCATCAAATTCTAACTTTGTTTATATTTTCAAAATACAATTAAGTTGGTCAGTAAAACTCTTGAAAATCTTTGATTTGTACTTTTGTCAGGCAAATAAAGGTTCACATGAATTAACAAATCACATATTTTTGTTTTTATTGCATTTTGTAAAATATCCCAACTTTTCTGGAAATTGAGTTTGTAGTATTCACATTTTACTACTTTTTTCCTTCCTACTGCTACGTGACACACACATGCAATACCAGTTTAATTTGTCATAGAAACCGGGTAAGAATAAAAATTTCCCAGATGCTGCGAGCAAACTTGCAGCATGTGGACAGTGAATACAGAAATCCCAGCAAAGAATTAGTTATTTTTCCACCGAGATTGGAAATTAAAAATTAAGTGCATGTTTATACTGCATGGAAAGTGTTTGTGTTTAAATTTTCTAAATCAGCTTTATTTTTCAAATCTTTAACTAATCTCTCTAAACAAACACAGCTTGGCATAGCAGTTTACTTCATGTTCAATTTGTGCTGAACTACCAATTTGCAAAAATATATATTTTTAAAATAAATCTATTCAGTCAAAACACCAGTACTTTTTTCCTCTATCAAAGAATAATTACCCAATACATATTAGCAACTGCTGACAGATTTGCATTATTTTATGTAACTCTATGAAGCAATAAATGTTTTGTGTTGTAATTACAGTATTCTCCAAAGTATATAACTTTTACACTAAAACTTTAAGGTTTTATAAATTAGCCATGTGGCTCTACATCATAATAGGTTAGCTACATAATAGATATGTTGACTTTTACAATGCCTCAGTTGTGCATGTATGCATATAAATGTAAATATGTATAATTGACCCTGACTTGGGTATTCTCTGATCTGAATGTATCCTTTGTGACCTTGACAGGTTTCTTTTCACACAGCAATCTAGTTAACATTTCATCACAGATAATGTCATGGTAAAAAAAAAAAAAAAATGCAGGTATACAAGTGATGGTCATATGACCAGAACCAGCCTTATGTGATATTCTGGTATTTATCATTACCTGATGGCTGAGGGGTTTTTTTTTTTTTGGGGGGGGGGAGCTGCCCCACTCCACCTAGTCCCCTAAATGAAACTCTGTAACTGGCAAGATTGCTGCAGCAATGCTACAGGACTACACTCACTAAAATGTTACAAAATTTTCTTCCAGTAAACTGTTTAACCCTCCAGTGGCAGCTTTTTTTTAAACCTTATTAACCCAAGGTCTTCTAGTTATGAAGTGATAAGTCTCTCCTTCCCCTTCCCATTACCCATTTTCTCCCCCTTCCTACCTTTCAGGAGAGCATGTGATGTCATGCCCTGGCCAGTCTCTCTCAGGCACAGCTGAATCAGTAAGCGGGCCTGGTTTAGGCTGTGGCCTTGGTTCAGGTCTACATTCTGACCAGCCACCTCACACCTCCCAGCAAGTAGTATATGTCTTCACCACTAGCCTAGCCAACAGGTGAGAATAATATTAACAGAGAACTATACGAAATATTTTTGTCAGTACTGTGAATGTGATTTTGAGATAAATATGAGACACACTTGTGTTTATATTTAAATAGCATCCTCCTATTCCTTTGGACCTTTGTAAATAATTGGTTAAGCACTGAGATATGTGTATGTTTTTAGCTCAGGCACTGAACAGAATGTGTGTTCGTGTATGCCTATTCCACAGTGCTGCAGAGGCAGTGATGCATGGCCATTCAGATTCCATCCTCCTGTTTCACCAGCAAAATGTTCCTCGCACCAAATTGGACCAGGTTTGTGTACACACTTGTGTATAAGAGAATTAAAGATGCAACTTAGGATCCAGATACACTTACATAACCCTGTGATGTTATCTTAAAAATTTACAACTAGCTAAAAGAAACATGTTCTAGTGTCCATGTTGTGTTAGGTGTGACATTTGAATAAATGTATGTGGTTTTTCTGCTCATAAAAGAGGAAGTAAGGAAAACATATGCATGTTTATATGATTTAGTTCTGATGCAGGTGTTAATAAGTGGGGGATCCCACATTTGTTTAAATATCTATTTAAGTCAGTGTGCTTTGTTCCACTTCTGTATGCAATATTTGAGTAAGAATAATGTACTTGATTGTCAGTGGAAATTTTGAAAATCTTCTTTCTCGCATTTGTTTGCACATAAGCTGAAACATTATTTTCCCTTTATGTCTGGTTGTCTGTTGGAGCGAAAATTAAAAATAAAAGAAATGCAATTCAGGTCTTAAGAATGTTGCATTTCTGAAAGCTACAGTGGCCTGTAAGCACAAAACACATTGACAAAAACATCCTCCAGCTCTCCATTTTCCATGGTTTCTTAGACTGATTAGCAGTTAATATTGTCATGATACAAAATTTGCTGTTTTTGTTTGTTTGTTTGTTTTACTCTCACGTTTCCAAATTTGCTGCTGTGTTTTTTGTTTGATTGTTATGCTATTTGTTTAACTGTCATCTTTCTGAATGGGCCATTGTGTTTTTGTTGCATTTTCTGATTTGCTGTTGCATTTAAAAAAAAAAATGTTTTGCACTTACAGGCTACTGTAATAAGCTTTTTGGAAGTTCTGAATTGGACAGAAATATCCTGTTAACATCTTTGCTTTTTTATTTGTATTTGAATGTCTATTTGTATTTGTTTCGTTTACTTTCTCCTTTTCTCTTCCTGTTTTTATTTTGCTCTGCAGTGCAGTAGTGTTGGAAAGCTCCCTAGCCTATCAGAGCAGCTCAGCTCTAGTAGCACCCCTCCCACAGGCACTCCTAAATCTCAAATTAGTACACCTCGTCCAGCCTCTGTTGGTGCAGTTATTGGCAGTCACCTCACAGGCAGTAATAGTCCTTCTTCTACAGGTCAGCCAGACAGTGAGGTAACCCATGTCCATCCAGGGGCCACACCCAGTCACAACAATTGTGCAACATCTCATCCATTAGGATCTGGAGGCTCAGGGTCACAGCGAGTGGGGACCCAAGGTTGTGGAGTAGATGGGTCAGGCATTATAAATCACCCCGGTGCAGGTGTCTCTCCCAGTATCAATCCATCAGTGTTGTCTGCACACCTTCAGAGTGAGTCCAGCCAGCAGGGGGGACAAGGGAGTATCGAAGGACTGTCTAAAGAGCAGTTAGAGCATCGTGAACGTTCTTTGCAGACACTTAGGGACATTGAGAAGCTACTTCTGCGCAGTGGGGCTGGTGCTAACCATGAAGACCCAGGAGGCCTGAATAGCAATCCTAACAATGGGTCAACTAGCAACAGTAATACTGATGTATACCAAGGGCTTGAGGATGAGGAAAATAATAGTGGGAGGGCTGGCAGAAGTTGCCTTTCTGATGACATTCCCCCTATCCGTGGAATGAAAAAGCATGAGGAACCTCTACAATCAATAATTTCACAAACACATAACCTTAGTGGGCCTTGTTTGGATGACACTTTGATGGTAAGGCACCACAGTTTGCCCCCTCATCACCACCACTCAAGTTCAGGACTAGACATGGGGCCTGTGTTAGGTCCTGATGGACTAACACCAGAACAGATAGCTTGGAGGAAGCTGCAGGAAGAATACTATCAGGAAAAGAGACGGCGGCAAGAGATGAATCCTCACACACACACACAGCATTTACGAATTATGTCTGAGATGGGAATGCCAGGGGGGCCACACCTAATGATGAGAGGTCCCCCACCTCCATATCACAGCAAACCTGGAGACCAGCAGTGGGGACCAGGGCCTATAATTGGAGGAGGGATGGGAGGAAATTTAAGGATGATGGACATGCATCAGGAGGGGCCCCGGGGGCCCAGGTTTCTTGGACAAATGCAGCGAGGACCCCCAGGTGGTGGTGGATACCCAGGAAGCCCAGGTGGAGTTATACCCATGGAAGGGATAGGGTCTCAAAGATCTCCCAGGCCAGGAATGGGCTGGCTGGATGACTTGGCACCGAATATGGCTGGAGTAGGTCCGTTTCATGGATGCTATGCTTCAGGTGGGCCTGGTGGACCCTCTCAGCAAATGCAGAGTGGAATGGATCGTCCCTTAACACGGGAGGAGATGTTTCACATTTTAGAGAAACGTCAGCTACAAAGTCTCCGCAGGTTAGATCTGGAGCAGTTATCTAGGCAGCAGCAGGGTGGACTTGTAGGCCCCAGGATGATGGATAACTCTGGTGGACCAGGTTTTCCTAATCCTGGTATGGGAGGAGGTCCACCTTCACGTGGGGATCCAATAGACTTTTCCAGTTCTCGCACTATGATTGGCTCTCCCATTGGTGGTGGAGGTGGCCCTTTAACGAGAGATATGGTTGACTCTCCTTTAGGAGGAAACCTAAATATAAACATGAATTTGAACCTGCATCAGCAGCAACATATATTGGCTCAGAAATTAAGAGAAGGGCCTGGGTCAGAGATTGCAAGCCCTGAGGACAACACCCGTATTAGGACTGCACCAAATGGCCGGGTTGGTGCTAACAAAGTAATGGTCCATGGACCAGATGTAAATCTTCAGTTCTCCAATCAGGGCCCCTTTCCAAGTGAACAAGAGGATGGGCCCTACCTCCAGCAATCAGGTCCAGAGATGTTTAGATCAGATCAGCAAGGTCCTCCCCAAATTGGTGGAAATTCCAGGCTTAGCCATTTGCCTGTGAACGCTGGCCATAAAGCAGACCATGATCCGTGTCATCCATCAGACCTTTCCATTAATGTCAACTCATTTGGTTCCCCAGCCATGCCCCCACCTCACCAGCTGAAGTCGCCTACCCTTAGCCAGGAACCTTCTCCCCTCATGCCCTCTCCCTCTATTACAGGCCTGAAATCCCCCAACCAGCTAGCATCCATTGGTCCACCACACCCTCCTTTTTCTGCACCGTCTGGAGCAGGAACACCTTCTGCCGCCTCTATGAAGTCCCCTCAAATAATTGGATCATCGCTTGGACTCCGGTCACCATCTGGTTCCCCTGGACATCACAAGTCTCCAGGCATGCCAGTTGCATCTCCAGGGTGGACTGCCTCACCCAAGACTTCCCTGGCCAGCCCTGGAGGGGCATCTAATAGTAAGGGCATAGGTAATGGAGGGAGCAGTTCAACTGAGACAGGTAAGGAATGGTTAATGCAATGTTTTCATAATAACTTTTATAAATAAGCTAAGGAGAACATTAAAATATCTGATTTTTTTTTTGTTTTAATTACTTTTAAATTATTTGTGGATTAAAGATTTATCATCCTGATTTTCTGCTTCAGGTATATCCCTTCCTCCCAGAAGTTCCACCTCAACACCCAGTAGTCAACCTCCCAACATGCCATTGACCTCTTCCCCAGATGCACCTTCATCCCAGAATCCCCTGTCCCTTATAATGTCTCAGATGTCCAAATATGCAATGCCCACCTCAATTCCACTCTATCATGATGCCATCAAGACAATAGCAACCTCTGAAGATGAGATGCCATCAGATCGATTACTTCTTCCTGGAGCTAGCATTCAAGGTGAATTTATTAGCATAACAACCTTTAGATTTTTGCAAGTCCAGTTTCTTTTGAAATCTTACAACCATGCCAATTTTCTGCAGAATTGATGATTATAATACAATGCCATCTTCTTGGTAGTCAAACAATCTTGCCTGAGATTATAGATGACCTTCTTTTTTACTTTCTTCAATTAGACATAAATGTGATTTCAGCCTATGAGGACGTTAAAAAAGCTTCCTCCTCCTGATCTTAGTGCTGGTGAAAGTGAACCTTTCTTATTATCACTTATTAGTGGAAGAAATGACTGAACAGTATTTAAATATCTTGTACTCCTCTTTATTGAAAATTGTTAGGTTTGTTAGTTTTGTATATTGTATGTCATAGATGGCTAAAAGTGCTTGTTTGCATCTCCATCCCCAATTTGGCATAGTGAAGTAGTCATTGGCACTGTCGCCTCACAGCAAAAAGGTTCTGGGTTTGAGCCCAGCGGCTGATGGGGCCTTTCTGTGTGGAGTTTGCATGTTTCTCCCCGTTTCTGTCTGGGTTTCCTCTGGGTGCTCCGGTTTCCCCCACAGTTTCAAAGACATGCAGTTAGGTTAACATGGGGCAGCCTTGGGCTGAAATGCCCTTGAGCAAGCCACTTAACCCCTAAGTGCTCCCCAGGCGCTGTGACATGACTGCCCACTGCTCTGGGTATGTGTGTATGCTCCTTGCTTACATGTGTGTGCATGTGTGTGTTCACTGCTTCAGATGGGTTAAATGCAGAGAGGAATTTCACTGTGCTTAAGTGTACATATGATAAAGTTGTTGTTGTTGTTCAACCCCAATTCCAAAAAAGTTGGGATGCTGTGTAAACTGTAAATAAAAACAGAATCTTATAATTTGCAAATCATGGAAACCATATATTTTATTGAAAATAGTACAAAGACAACATATCAAATGTGAAACTGAGAAAGTGTATTGGGTTTTGTTGTTGTTTGTTTGCTTGTTTGTTTTTTTAAATGCTCATTTTGATTTTGATGTCAGCAGCACATTTCAGAAAAGTTGGGACAGGGGCAACAAAAGACTGAAAAGGTTGTGTAATGCTAAAAAAATAATAATTTGGTTAATTGGCAACAGGTCAGTAACATGATGGGGTATAAAAAGGGCATCCCAGAGAGGCTGAGTCTCTCAGAAGTAAAGATGGGAAGGGGTTCACCACTCTGTGAAAGACTGCGTGGGTAAACAGTGCAACAATTTAAGAATAACATTCCTTAATGTAAAATTAAGGAATGTTAAGGGATCACATACTCTATGGTGGTGAAACAGTGGTGTAGTGGTTAGCACTGTCACCTCATAGCAAGAAGGATCTGGGTTTGAGCACAGTGGCTGACGGGCCTTTCTGCATGGAGTTTGCATGCTTTCCCCGTGTCTGCATGGGTTTTCTCCAGGTGCTCTGGTTTCCCCCACAGTACAAAGACATGCAGGTTAGGCTAATTGGTGGCTCTAAATTGACCGTAGGTGTGAATGTGAGTGTGAAAATGTTGTTTGTCTTTCTGTCAGCCCTGTGATGACCTGACGATGTGTACAGGGTGTACCCCGCCTCTTGCCCATAGTCAGCTGGGAAAGACTCCAGCTTGCCTGCAACCCTGCACAGGATAAGCGGTTATGTATAATGAATGGATGAATCATCTATAGTACATAATATCATTAAAGGATTCAGAGAATCTGGAGAAATCTCTGTATGCAAGAGACAAGGCTGAAAACTGACATTGGATGCCTGTGATCTTCAG